>APFE031123315.1:0-48371 GCA_000404065.3 Pinus taeda
TCCATACCAAAGCTTATAGGGAGTCTTATCACTATTTGGTCTAAATTGAGCTTTGTTTAGAACTTCTACTATTTTATGAATGGATTTAACCCAAGATCTCTACTGAACATTACTTTCTCGCATCATGACTCTGGCTAATTGATGTACAAATCTATTGGATCTCTCTTCTACACCATCTATTATAGAGTCTTTGCTGAATTGAACTAAATTTTGTTGTCACGTTTCTTGCAAAAGTCATCAAATTCATTTTCGAGTAAACTCACCTCGATTATCAGGCCTTATGCTCTTGATTTTACAATCTAACTCATTCTCAACCATGGTTTTAAATTCCCTAAAATTCTCAAAGGCTTCTGATTTTTCTCTAAGAAATGCAACATACATCATCTTGTTTAAACCATTAATAATTAGTATGAAAAGCAATTTAGTTATGGGTGATTGCATTTTTGAGTATCCACATAAATCTTTATGAACAAGTTGTAACGTGTTAGTTGATGAATTTTCCTTGGACTTTAAAGGTACTCAAACTTTACAATTTGATCAACTTGGTGGTGTTCTCCAAATACCTTGAAGGATATTGGGCTTTAGGACTGAGGGGTTCTTCATTTTCTTCCTGTGAAAATGGCACATCGAACTTCTCATCATTGTTGATTGGATCAGTGGAGTTCATTTTTACCGATTGACTAACTTCAGATTCAACATATTCATCCACTTTGACATCAATATAATCAACAATCATTTTTTTATTCTTGTTTTAGCATCTACAATTCTTGTTGTTATGAGAGTATCCAAGAAAAATACCTTCATTGACCCTTACATCAAACTTACCAATGTTTTCATCATTCTTCTCTACATAGCACTTGCTTCCAAAAACTCTGAAATGTTTGACTCTTGCAGGTTTTCTATACCAAAGCTTATAGGGAGTCTTATCACTATTTGGTCTAAAGTGAGCTTTGTTCAGAACTACTACTGTTCTATCAATGGATTTAACCCAAAATCACTACTGAACATTACTTTCTCTCATCATGGCTCTGTCTAATTGTTTACAAATCTATTAGATCTCTCTTCTACACCATCTATTATGGATTCTTTATTGAATTGAACTAAATTTTGCTATCATGTTTCTTGCAAAAGTCAGCAAATTCATTTTCAGGTAAACTCACCTCCATTATCTGTCCTTATGCTCTTGATTTTACAATCTGGCTCATTCGCAACCATGGCTTTAAATTCCTTAAACTTCTCAAAGGCTTCTGATTTTCCTCTAAGAAATGTAACCCACATCATCTTGTCTAAATCATTAATAACTACGATGAAATACAATTTAGTTGTGCGTGATTGCATTTTTGAGTGTCCACATAAATCTATATGAACTAGTTGTAATGTGTTAGTTGATGAATTTTCCTTAGACTTTAAAGGTACTCAGACTTTACAATTTGATCAGCTTGGTGGTGTTTTTCCAAATAGCTTGAAGGATATTTTTCTTTAGGACTGAGGGGTTCTTCATTTTCTTCCTCTGAAAATGGCACATAAAAGTTATCATCATTGTTGATTAGATCAGTGGAGTTATTTTTTAATGATTGACTAACTTCAGATTCAACATATTCATCCACTTTGAGATCAATATAATCAATAATCATTTTTTAATTCTTGTTGTAGCATCTACAGTTCTTGTTGTTATGAGAGTATCCAAGAAAAATGCCTTCATTGACCTTTACATCAAACTTACCAATCTTTTCATCTTCTTCTTTACATTGCACTTACTTCCAAAAACTCTGAAATGTTTGACTATTGCACGTCTTCCATACCAAAGCTTATAGGGAGTCTTATCATTTTTTTTTTCTAAAGTGAGCTTTGTTCAAAACTACTATTGTTTTATGAATAGATTTAACCCAAAATCTCTACTGAACATTACTTTCTCGCATCATGGCTCTTGCTAATTGTTGTACAGATCTATTGGATCTCTCTTCTACACCATCTATTATGGAGTCTTTGCTAAATTGAACTGAATTTTGTTGTCATGTTTCTTGCAAAAGTCATCAAATTCATTTTCAGGTAAACTCACGTCCATTATGAGACCTTATGCTCCTGATTTTACAATCTGACTCATTCTCAACTATGGCTTTAAATTCCTTTAACTTCTCAAAGGTTTCCGATTTTTCTCTAAGAAATGCAACCCACATCATCTTGTTTAAATCATTAATAATTAGTATGAATTACAATTTAGTTGTGGGTGATTGCGTTTTTCACTATCCACATAAATGTATATGTACTAGCTGAAATGTGTTAGTTGATGAATTTTCCTTGGACTTTTAAGGTACTCAAACTTTCTTTCCAACTGACAAAACTTGCAGATAGTATTCTCAAGCTTTGAAAGATTTGGTATATCTTTTACGACATTCTTCTTACCCAATCTCACTATTTGATGAAAATTTGGATGTTCGAGTCTCCTATGCCATAACCAACTCTAATCAATCTTTGACCAGAAACACATCTTTATCTTCTCTTTCAAGACATATACATTGGTGCATGTTCTCATAGCTTTAGCTACTACTTCTCCAATGCCTGCAAACTTGATTTGACATTTCTTAGCCTTGAAAATCACATCATACCATTGGTCACACACATGAGACACATTGATTAAATTATGCTTCATCCCATCAAAAAACAATACATTTTTGGCTTTACTTCTTCCACTTCATATATTAATAACTCATTTACCAAAAATATTACCAGGTGCATTATCAGCAAAGGTCACATTACCTTTCTCAACTAGTTTCCATGTCAAAAAGTTACTTCTATATCTTGACGTGTGCCTAGAACAACTACTATGAACATGCCAATGATTGCATTCATTATGAGCCTACAAAACAATATCACATTACTTTGAATTCTCCTTTTCTTTCCATACCTTCGGCTCCTGGCTCATTTTCTCAATAACTAGATCAAGCTTTTTGTTCTTAAATATACAATTAGTTGCTCTATGCCCAAACTTCTGATAGATATAATATTAGGTCAAATTGTTTGAAGGGGAAAATAAATTGTTGTACCTAGGTATCTTCATCTTCCATCTAACTCGTTGATAATTTCTTCTTCTTAGTTTGAGTTGTCTATAGAATAAATTCACCCTGCAATTCGTTAACCCGTGTCCATAATTCGTGCATGTAAAATAATAGCCTTGAAATATTATATCATGCCAGGGAGAAAATTTACTTATGATACTTTGTTGGGATGCCCTCTATGTATTTCGACTTTCCCCTCCAACATTGTTTATATTTTTCTAGGAAAATTTCCTTTTCTTATTGTGTTTTTGTTGGTTTGACTCTTACTTCCTATTGGGTTCCCATATTTTGTTGCGTTCTTACCATTGTTGGTTGCTTGTACAAGGTAGTCATCTTCTTTCCCTTCAAATTTGTTGTTTAATTCTGATTCAACCTCCTATCCAAGAGGATTTTGATCAGTGGAAAAAATATTTTCTTCCATAATCTCATTTAGATATTAAGCCCCTTCCAAACATCTGATTAAAGCTTAGCTGAATATTTTCCTTTTCCAACTCTTTTCTTAGAAGAAAAACTCCTCTGTCAAGTCTTTCATGTGATTTATTCTTCTCACTCAGTTACCAATTTAAAGTTTCCTGAATCTTCTTTCCTTCTTGAATCCATAAGACAAAAGGTTCTATAGTGTCATCTTTGTCTTTAATAAGAAACTATTTCTATGTTTTATTTTTCTTTCTCAGCCCTTCAATCTCTTCAAGTGCATTGACCAAATCTCCTTCTAATTGTACTACAACCTCTTCAACATTAGAATTAATAGCTTCAGCTTCTAGCTTTGTCTATAGCCATGTCAATGAATTCCTTTTGACCTTCATCATCTATGTCATCATCATAGGATTGGCTTCAATCACTTTGAGAGGACTTAGATTCTTGGGTATAGAGACTTCTCCTTTTAAGCTTATTTCTTTCCTTTTTCACTCTCCTAAACCTCACTCTTATGTCATATTCCTTCTTATTCTTCTTAGGACACTTGGAAGCATAGCGACCAACTTTACCACAAATAAAGTACTTAAAATGTCACTTACCTTTGTATTTTCCAGAGCCTCTTTTGAGCTTCCTCGTGTACTTGGCTTCCTCCTCATTTGATTCACAACATGAGTCACCATGCTCTCACATATTATTCTTATCTTCCTTGAAGGTTAACTCCTTTGTTGCATGATTTCCTTTGAAATTATCATCTCATAAGAAATAGTGAATACACCAAGTAATTGGTCCAAAGTGAGAGTCTTCAACTTTGTCATCTCCTCAATGACTAAAACCTTTGGATTAAATATCTCTGAGAGGGATCTCAACACCTTTTGAACTACTACTGGCTCTTTTAGTTTCTCATCAAGACCTCTTATTGTGTTTACAACCTCATCGACTCTTAAGAAGAACTTTGCAATATCTTCGTCATCATTCATCTTTAGAAACTCAAATTTCATTCTAAAGCCTTAAATTTTAGCTTGCTTTACCTTGTTGTCTCCTTCAGAACAACTGGTTATCTTATCCCTAATAGATTTTGTAGTTGAACTGTCCATAACCTCGACGAGTTCTTGTTCAGGTAGGCCAACAAATAATGCATTCATGACTTTCACATTATATGTGAATTCCATCTTCTAATATTTAGTAAGTATTGTGCGAGGATTTTGATATTCGTCTTCCACAAAATCCCATACATCATCTCAAATGATTGAATATAGGTATTAATCGTTATTTTCCAAAACAAATAGTTTTTCCCATTGAACATAGGTGCCCAATTGGTAAATCCCATTTCCTAGTTTTTCATGGTCCTTGATATACCTTCTAGCTATTAAATTAATCCTAAAGGAACCTAGTTTCCCTGATACCAATTTTTAGAAACAATGGAAACCAAGACACTAGTAGGAGGGGGATGAATTAGAACTGTGACAAAATTAGACAACCCGTAATAATTTATACATTTTAATCACTTTAATAACCACTAGTGTAATCAACATCATAATTCAATCATGTAAAACATAACATCATAACCATTATCATACACATGTACAACATATATTTAAGACATCAATCTTCTTATTATTTCATTCGAAAATACAATTTTCAACTTGCTATTACGTCACTACTCCACAAGCTTCTACTTATTAACTATTGCTAAAAGTATCTTCTATCCTTTCTTCTTTATCAACTACCACTGAAAGGGACAGTTTCCCTTCCTCTTTTATTAGCCATTGCTGAAAGGGACTAATGTCCCTTCTTGTTTATCAACTACTGCTGAAAGAAACTACTACCCTTGGAATGCAAGCTACAACTTACTAGCTCTCTCAATCCATCTTTCATCTATATTCAAACTCATATCAATAGAACACTTACTTTCATAAATAAATAACTCTCTCACCTCAACTACTCAACAAAACCACCATTAAAACACCTTCAATAATTCTCTAATTACTAAAAAAATAAAGAAACAAACTAACAACATTAATGCATCTCACATACACACCCATTCATAATAATAAATCTTCAAAATTCGATTATGTTTATATAGATTATGGACTGATATTTTTATTTTTATTCTCTTTATTATCTTTCACATTGATGTTTTGACGAATATTTTGTTTTTGTCTTCATATTCCTTCTATCAAATCAGTTTCATCTACTTTCCAAGTTTTCAAGCTCAACTTACCTCTTTCTGCAACAAAAAAATTGAGCTTAACTACTCAATTTTGTTATTCTAATTTTTTTTTTCTCAAAATTTAGTAGTGCCCCTTCTATTTTTAGTGAATCTCCAAACATAATGTTTTGGTAAAATTTGACTCCAAATATATCCATCTTTCCATTGGAGCTTCCAGCTCGTTCATTCCTATTTATATTAGCTTTTAGTGTCACACTGTTATATTTGAGATAAATGCGGAAATCAAGCTACCAAGCCATCCATTTCATGCTTTAAGCTCTAAGCTTTTGTTATAAGCCCAAAAACCTTCAAAGCTACTGACTCATCCATAAACTTGAAGGATTTAACTGTTGCTTAAGTCCTCCACTAAGCCCATCATTCTTTGTTGTGGCCCCAAAAGGCTTTAGCCATTCTGTCGACTTGTTCAAAAAAGGCCTTAAATAATGGCCCAAAGTGCTTAACAAACACCACATTATAACTCTGCCAAGCTTAATTGACTATAAACCCGAGGGCTTAACAAATATTGCAATTACCTCCACGCCCTTGGTCACAACTCCGCAAAAGGGCCTTGGCCTAGTCCATAGCTTTTAGACTCCGACTTTATTTCCTTTTGGGATTACGTATCTAGTGAGTCTCACGCTCTTTTTGATTGTGCTTTATTCTCATTGGTAATCGACTTTACTGTCAGCTGCCACCATTTCCTGGTGCTTTGTCTTCCGAGAGCTCCTCCGTTGCGATTGCTTGAAATATTTAAGGTCCGTCGACTAGGATGAGGTGTCTTGATGGGTACCACCAGTACACTTATGATCTTACAAACGACTAGCCGAAGTGAGTTGTAATTGACAACTGCCACTTCTGCCTAGTATCTAGTCAGCCAAGATCTCTTCGCCTTGAGCTATTTTAAAACCTTTGAAGGAAGCCCTTCTGGGATGACGTCATGCGACCGTCATCTCAAACTAATAAAAAGTTGTCACGTGTCATTATTCAAGAGAGAGAATAGGCCTCCACCCTTTTTGTTTTACGATAAATTTATTAGTTAAATTTTAAACATAAAAACCACTCGTTTCAGGCCTTTTTCACTGCTGGGACTGCCACATATTTTCGACTCCATAGTCATTGACTGTTCATTGTTTCTCCACTCCATGCTAGCTCAACGCTTAGTCATCTCAGACTTCTCCTTTATGCAAAACTCTAATTTCTTCGAAGGTAGGCATCCCGGTGTGACATAGCTCTAGGAACCACCACTGCATAACTCCAACAATGAATTTGTTTCCCACTGCTGACATCCCCTCGGGCTTACTTCACCCCAGCACTCACCTCTGTGCTCAACCTCAAATCCTTTTGGGGTACACCTACAAGGATTATGTCTTATACCGGCTCCACCTCTAGCCAATAAGAACTACTTTTGTGACTTGCGTTGTTAGGCATGTTTGCCCGGTCCTTTGGATAACTTCTTTGCTAAAAGGCGCTCCTATGTTTATCAACCCTTCCAAACTTAACTTCCTCCAAAGGGTCTTCCAACAGGTTAGCTGTACAATTTTGACTTTTGGGTACCTAAGTTTGACTGGGAATAAGTTGTCATCCAGAAGGTCAGAAGGTCATTTTGAAACTTCTATATACAACTGGAAAGATATTTCAGAGCTCTATTTATATGAGTGGGTCTCAACTGCTCTTAAAGTGATATTTTAAAATTAAAACGGGTTTAAAGTCATTAAGTTGTCTCCATATTTTTTCTTTTGCATACCTTGAGATGATTTTCATTCTTCTTGTAATGATCATTTTCATTCTTCTTGTAATGATCTCAATTGTTTCATTCACCCTCCTCACTTTTTTCATCAATGAAAACAAATATCCAACATTAACTATATATGAAGGAATTTAAAATTTAAAAATTTGTTGTGAAAGAGAAAGATTGACAACTTAAAATAACACATTGGCAAATTAAACAACACAAGAAACTCTATAAAAAGCTTTGTACATATATTTAATGATGAAATAAAAAATACAAGGGAAAACTCTAAAACCAATCATGGCAATAATGCTATGTTTTGCAGTGATAATGGCATTAACTAAAATTTAAAATTTAGCAGTGGGAATCGTAAGGACAAAACCAAAAGAAAAATCTGCATCCAAATGTTTAGGGAACTGTTTAGATTCTAAAATTATAAGGCCATGGTTTTTGGACTTAAGTGCCTCAATAAGCAATGTAGTATACATTTTCAATTTATTTATTTTGGGAGGCTTCTTTTGTTTTTGATATTGTTTTAAATATATGAACAAATTATTATTCTTTTTTATATCCTTAAAAACATTATGTAAAATAAACAAAATTGTTTGTGTACAAACATAAAAAGTCTTCATCCTTTAATTGCTTACTAAAGGATAAGGACCTGCATAAATTTTTGGTGCTTAGTAGCTACTACTAAGATTGCACACTTACACTTTTACTCCTACATTTTAAGACAGGTAAGTATATTTATTTACATCTTGTTCCTATTTTTTTTTAATGAAAATACTTGTTTAAATTATGGTGGTCATGGCAAATGTGTAGATTATTTACACAAGTATGATGATAAGTCATTGCACAATTATTTAAAACTCATGACATAAATATTGCAAGCACATCGATGGCATAAATATTGCAACTACATCATGAAATTATGGCAAAAATATGAAGTAGTTATCACATGACACAAAGGTTGTAATAAAAACTTTTGTTTCAATCAAATATTTGAAAACTAATATTTTTAATAATATTCAAAAATATGTTTTTCAAAATTAAACATTATAATCTGCATTGAGCAATGCTAAATTATTAGTGATTAACAACAAATAGATTACCACTATTTTGATAAAAACTAATAATAATAATTTAAAATAAAATAAATGTTCTAACTAATATTATAATTTAATTTATATAACCACGATGATTTTCATATAATCATATATTAAATTACAGAAACATGGACTGACACAACCAACGGGGTTAAAACTTATATATAGAATATCGTGGTCCAATATCCACCATGAGACTCTGAAGCTCAATGCTAGATAATCTGATATGCGCCCTAGACTTGACAAGAAATGCAATGCCAAATTGCGTTATTCCCATGCAATGTACCTTGGGGTTGGTAGGGTCACTGAATTCCTAACTATATGCAAATGTCAGATGTTTCAAAATTCAAGATGATAAGGACCGCGTGTCGAACGTGAAAAGTAGCGTGCCTAGACCGGTCTTAATTCCAGCCAACTCCATTTGATCTTAATTGGTCTTTATTTGAACCCATGAGCTTGTCAGTTCTTTTAGCACTAGCGTTCCATATACCCGTCTTAATTCCAGCCAATTCCAATCGTTCTCATTCGTCTTTATTTGAACCCATGAGGTAGTCACTTCTTTTAGCTGCAAGCGTCTCATGTCAGCTCCTTCGATTTGTCCACACGCGAGGTATGGAAATTCAAGTCGCGTTCTCCAATCTGACATGTTATGGATGGCCACTTTTTATTTTGTTCGGTACCAGAGAAGTATGGCAGTCACCTAAGTTGCGGCGTTCCGAATACCGGAGGTAATTATAGTTAGAAATTGAGACAATTCATCCTTGTATATGATAATTACAGGACTCTCCAGTTTGGTCATGATTCTACACATCTTTGTGATCACATATAATTTATGAAAATAATAACTTCTTAACCAAGTAGAAACAATTTTAAACCATATTCCAAACTTTTATTTTCAAGTTTTCGTTATTATAAAATATAAATTTTTATTAAATATAAAACAAAAAATCAATCACTTATAATTAAAAAAATATTAATAAATCTTAATCCGGAAAATATAGCAGTCAAATTCCAAAATAATTGTTTTTATAACCCTACCTAAATATATAATTATGAATAAACTGGTGCCGAACCTTACGTATACGCTGCAAATGAATAGCAATGAAACCTATCCACTTTGTTCCCATCCTCATGTGTATTATCCGATTTCCCTGTCCAGCCAGCTGTGACATGTTCACAAAATTTTAATGAGATTTGTTTTTATTATATTATGCATTTGATTCTTTTGATAGTGTTGCTTTTTATTTTAATTATATTTAGAATTATTTATTTATAAATTTTATTATTAATGATATTTACTGTTAATTTAACAGTTGAGTTTATGATAGAATTTTTTATTAGTAAAAAATTATTGTTATTGTAGCTTTTGCACAACACAATGCCATGTGAATAACTGCTTAGATGCTACCATCAATTACACCTACCATAATTTAAACAAGTATTTGAATAAAAAATTTATAGGAACCATACTTAAATAAATACATTTACCACAAGTTGTTTCTTCCTACGATTACTTATGTTTCCTTTAACAGTAATGAGTAGGAGTAAAAATACAAATCTGCAAAATTTTAACAAATTATTAATAATAAATTTAAAAAGTTATCAATTCAAACAACAAATAAACTAAATAAAGTCACTCTAATTTTAATATTTATATGTTTTTAAGGAATATATTCACCATTCAAAACATATTTATCTATACTTTACACGAAAAATGAAAAACCTTAGTCATAACATTCTCAACAAAAACATTAGCACTCCAATAACACACTAGTATTCAAATAAGAAAATAATATTTTCATTGGGTAGGATTGAATTCTCCATGACCGCAATCCAGAATTACATTTAAGAAAACACTGAATCTAGAATTATAATTAACAAAACACATGTTTCTAAACTTTAACACTAATATGAAGGCACATGTACTAGCTATAACTTGCCACTATCTAGTAATGCACTACCACTATCTAGTAATGTCATTGTATGGTGAGATGTTGAATACATTTAACTTCGTTATATAAATTAAATGAATGGTAATAATAGGTATTAAAATACTTATAGTATGATATATTTTATATTATTAAGCTTTAAAGGATAATCCAATTGGCCAGGGTTATGATATCAAATATTGTGTAAACTAAAATATCTGAAATTCAAAACTTTCTCAGGCAAATTTATCTAAAGACAATTATAGTCACTCTGACAAACCTCACATGATGATGGAAGCCCACCTCACACAATCCACTTCACTTATATATATCTATATAATATTAATAATAATAATTATATATATATATATATATATATATATATATATATTATATATATATATATATAATATATATGGATTAAACATATATATATTTTTAAAACATATAGTAAAAAAATTCTCAATTTTTTCTTTATTAAAAATAAAAAATAAAAACATACTTTTATATTGTGACAACTATTTAAAAATGTTCCATAAATATTTTATGGAAATTAAACTCTTACCATTATTTAATAATAACAATAATATAAATATAAAACCCTATATCAAAATAAATATATAAACATTTAATTTTATTAACACTATAACCATAAAAATGACATAAAATGGAATTATCGAATACAAACCATTATATAATTCATGATCCAAACTCAAAAAGTTGTGAAAGAGAAAAACTGTTTCCCAGTGCCATGGAAAGATACTGGGATATATGATGTATCAACCATTGAAATTGGATTGAAATTGTAATCCAAACTCCATTGCAATGTCTTCAGGAAGAAACAAAAGGATTTATAAATTTAGAAACTCCGTTTCCTAAAAATGATTTTATACCATCTCTCTTATGCAATTTTAGGGTTAAGGAAGTCTATTTGTCGAGTTGGAGATCTATGCAATTTTAGGGTTAAGGAAGTCTATTTGTCGAGTTGGAGATCTTCTATTTATTCTTTATTTTGTGCGATAACAAACGAAATGGAAGATCACATTGAAAACACGTATTGTTAATTATAGTAACATATTTTTTCAAACATGTATCGTTAATTATAGTAACATATTTTCTCAAATGTATTTATTTGTGTGTTTTTTTCTTGGAAAAATTCTAATTATGAATCTAAATTAAATTTTATAGATGCAATAAAATGCGTCGTTATGTAATATTTAATATCGAATATTACGGTGAATGACATAACGTATACGGCTTATGAACTCACTTTTATCATTCAAATTATTGTTAAATTCTTCGGATGGAATATTCCTATAAATAATAATTTATTAGTTAAAAAACTGATAAAATTCCAGTTAATTTAATTATTTCTAAATATCTACTATCCTATATTCATCACGGCAGGGTTGGAATTTGGATTCTTTATTACCTGTCAAATAATTTTTTTTTTACGTTTGGGTTTTTATGTTGGCCGTCAGGAACGTTATGTCTAAAATTTTGCTCTTCAATCAAAATGTTTTGATAATAAATCGACCCTTCATCAATAAAAGTTTAACTAAAAAAATACTTTTCAATCACACCACTGTGTTAATTTTTTATCACATATTTATAATAAGAAAAAAACAATGTGACCATGACTAAATGATTTGTTGAATCATAAAGGTTGTTTTACTCATGGATGGGATCCATAACTCCCAAGCCATCGAGATTCAGTGCTTCTCCAAACACATATACAAAAATTATGAGTAAATCTAGAAATCTATTTTACTCACACCCACTCATTGTTATTGCAATCAATCTACTCCTATTTTAATTTCTCAATTTTGGATTTCTATTAGATAATTTAAATGTTACAATTTCAGTAAAAACAAATAGATTTCTTTCACCAAATAAACAAAAAACTTCAAAAAAAAAATTCCATCTTAAAAACTTTGGAGTTGACAAAAAACTATCCTCCACGATGCCCATCCTCTCCACCATCATAATATCACGAAATTTAGATAAAGTTCAATTTTAATAAACCCAATCAACTTAATTTATTTAAATATAAACAACATAAATTAAATTTATTTAAATAAAAACAAATATTATAATATAAATTCCAAATATTACGGTACTTAATTATTAATCACTCAATATAATATATTATTTCTATCAAATATATACCTATAACTTTAAATAACATACACCTATAACTTTAAATAACATGAAATTAATTTATTTCAATAAAAGCAAATATTAGAGAATTCCAAATATTATGCACTTTTTTATAAGACTGTTGTTTGAGAGGGTAGTAATGACGTTTTTGCAACAAAGTCAACAGTAAAAAATACGTTTTAGAACTTTGAAAGCCCATCACAAAAAACGGCTTTTTAAAATTTTTAAACGTGAAATACGGTCAAAATGCCTTGTGACGGGCATTTTGCCCATCAAATTCCAACCCTAACGACATCTTTTATGTTTAATTAGATTTTTGGAGCTTATCTTAAATTGCGTTATTTTAAATTATTTTTTATTTTTTATTACGGTGATATTAATGTATCTCATTTTTTTATTTGTTAACAGGTTGGGTACCAGATTTCTTATTTGCTTTCATAGTAATTAGACAATATTTACGGAAGTTTTTTGGACACCAATTTTAGGTAGAATTGACCTTTTTTTTTTTTCAATTCGCTTCATGTTTTGTCTTTTAAATTTCATTTCACATTATCAATGGTTATTTTGCCCCACATTATCTCTTAACCTAAAATCTTAGTTTTCCCATTCATTATCATTTCATTGCACATCGATTGTAATAATGTAAGAGAATTGACTTATAAATTTATGCTTCTCGTAAATATTCTTATTTCTGGTTGATTAAACAAAAAAAGTATTTAATTAAATTATATATATATATAATATTCTTATTATCTGGTTGAATTAAACAAAAATATTAAATTAATGATATATATATATATATTATTTAATTGTTTTTGAGTTAATATTATGATTTGTTTTGTGTGACATAATGCAGTCTAGAATGTAGGAATATTAGCGTAGTGTTAAAAAATTTATAAATCAATTTAATGAATGTTCATTGAGACTGTAGGGTGTAGGGTCAAGGCTTAGTTGACCTTTACACTAGTAGAAATTTATTAAATTAAATGATTATATATATATATATATAATTGTAAATGAATGTAATATATGTTTAGTACTTTAATTGTTTTTAGGTTAATGTTATGACTTGATTTGTGTGACGTAATGCACTTTAGAAGGTAGGAATATTAGTGTGGTGTTAAAAAAATTATAGATCAATTTAATGAAAAATAGGTAATAGGTCCGGATTTTCGGAAAATACGTTATCCTTTTGGGAGTGTGAAAAATAAAATCAAAGTCATTTTAAAACAAATCCGTACATATTAAAACAAATACAATTAAATTTATAAAAAATTTAAAAATTATAAAACTAGTCAATATAAATAATATACCAAAATTAAAATAATTACAAATCATTAAAAAGTCATATTACATGAAAAAAAAGAGGTTAGAAGTGTCTATTTTATTTTATAGAAAAATTATATCATAATTCGAAGTTACAACATAGCATTAGTATCCAAAAACATATAATAAAATATTTTTTTATTAACATTTGAGTGTTGAAATTATATTTATCGGTAGAATAAATGTGCTTGTGATGGTTTGCAGTTAGACCAGATTGCCCTCCTCTTTTATCACTAATTTGTTTGCCTATTTCTACTTTCTTCTTAATCCGTTGTGTTGCCCCCTCCATTTTGGTCAATCAACCTATCATGGTTGAGTTGGTCCAGGATTCTCCCCTTACCAAGAGATAGTTGTATTAAAATATTTGGTGGTCTTTGGCCTTAGATTTCAAAAATCAGGCCCCTCTCGCTTTGTGAAGAAGGTAAAAAAAATCCCGAAGATTGAGATCAAGGTCACTGAGGCCCTGATCTGTGCATTACAGCTACCAGGTCAGGGTCTTAATTATCAGTTCATGGGCCCTTGGCCCTCCCCTCGATCAATTTGAACAAGTTTTGACCAGAAATAGAAGCCCCTCATCAATGGATCATTGATCTCGTCCTTCTGAGGTAAGGGTTTCTACACCTTGTACATTGAGAATAGGTTGGACCAAGACTTGATTTTTCAAAGCAACCTGTATTTTATTGGTGCCCAATTTCTCTACCTATATCGGTGAAGCCTTAACTTCAACTCATCTTGTGAAGCTCCTTCGATTGTACGAGTTTAGGTGAAGCTACCCTACTTTCCCTTGCATTGTTGGAATGATGCAACCTTAATGTTGATAGGGAATTGTTTTGGAAAATATACAAATATTCTTGAGCCAAAGGATGAGAATTTTTCCTACGCAAGGATTTGTATGGAAGTAAATCTGGAAAAATACCTTCCTTCTACGGTCAAACTCTGTAAGGATAAACTAGACACATGTCCAAGAAGTGGACTATGACCAACTCCCCTTTCAGTGCAAAAGTTCCCACAAATATGGTAATTTTGCTAAAGGTTGTCCCAAATCATAAACAACCCAGGAGAAATAGAAAAAAGATCCGAATGAGAAATGGAAACAAGAAAAGTGATGAAGACGAAACAACTAGCAACAAAATCCACCCTCAGAAACCACCCTCGAAAGCAGGGTTGAGTTAAAGAAAACTAGATACACCTTTTGGCACCTCTAGCTAGGGTAGCAACTCTAGGAATGGTGACAATCATTTTGTTGTTCTCTCATGCATTCTGACAGATGGAGAATCAGTCAAACAAACCCCCAAATAAACTTCACAAGCTCATGGACCAAGTATCCATGCATATTATTTGCTACAAAAAGAAGTAATCCCTCATAGTTAGAGACATAATGAGTAGTTCAGAAGATACCTCAAAGGAGGAAGGTTTCCTGTCCTACAAAGAAATGGTAGTTCCAGCCATAAACACAATTTTAGCGAATGAGAAGTTAGAGAATGCCAGACACAAAGAGATTGTCAGAAAGGTCTGATGATCAAGTCGCAAAACAAATAAAGAAATCAGGCTTGAACATACAAAAATAAATAAAGGACTTGGGTTTCAACACACCATCCCTCACTAGTTAGTATAACCTAGGAATAAGGGAGGAAAGAAATGAAATGTAGCAAGACCTTGGAAAGGGATGTCCTCCTCTAAAAGTAAATAATTAATATTATCTCCTGGAATTATAGGGGACACGGATCCTAAAATATAAATATGGAAGAAAAAATCATAATCAATGAGAAAAGACCCTCAATTGCCCTCTTATATGATACAAAATTGGGAGAGACAAAAATCTCTTATAAATAAGACATAATTTGGTATTGAAGCAACATGGTAGATGTCTGCTCTTGGAGAGCTTTGAGAGGTCTCTACACAATTTGGAATCAAGTGTAGTTGCAATTGTTAAGCTCTTCTAAAACCACCCATTAGATTTGGACCACCATCAAAACTGTAGAGCTCCATCAGATATGCACTATCATCAATGTATGCATGTGAATCCATTTTTGAGAAAACCAAGTGTTGGACGTTTCTAATGGAGTTATGAAACACCGACTATGGACATAGTTATATCCTAGGTGGGGATTTTAAAACTACCATTAAACAAAAGGATAAAAGAGCAAGGTCATTGGTCTCATGCGCCTTTCAAGTCTTGCATGTGCAGCCTGATTATCTTCTTGATTCGTATGTCTAAGCCACGTTGGACCCCGGTTCCTAAATGGGACAACAACACTGCCCATTTGATAGCCACCTGGGGGTCCATGGGGGTGAAGACTACTTTTAAAGAGCCCCCCATGGTGGGGTTTCGAGAGCATCATCTATAAAGCTACAAACAAATGAAAAAAATCCCTATGAAATATTGTAATTTTGTAGTCAATATGGTTCATTCATTAAGAGAATGATCTAATGGTAGAAGTTATGTTAATTTACGGTTGTTATCCATGGAAGGAAACCCTCGGTTTATATGAGGGAATTGTATTGTAGCTGTGCATGATTATTTTAAGAGAGATAGATGAGATTACGTGAGAGTAAAGGTGAAATTACAACGTATCTACTCTAGGTTGTATCTCTTCATTTTGCTAGATAATAGGAAATGAAGGACTAGTTGTTTCTCTGTGGATGTAGCCCAAATTGAGTGAACCACATATATGTGTGTCCTTTGTTTTATGTGTTTCTACAGTATTTTATGTCTTCCATTGCTATGTAATATATAATTTTATAACATCAAGAAGAAATGGAGGACCTAATGCTTACCCTCAGTGTCTTTCATGTCAAACCCTCCTCTATACCTGGAACAACAAGCATTCAGGTCCCAACCACATTGATCCTCTCCTAGATCATTTCCATTCCTCTAATAGTCTCCTCTTGATGAATTTGAATCTTCAACCCTTCATTCTCCCTTCGAATGACTTAGACCATCTCCCTATTTATCTCCTCCTCTCGCCCTCTCACAACATTAGCCCTATCCCCTTCTGTTTCTCCCCCCTCTGAACAACCTCTCAAGCATTTGCATAAATAGTAAAACAATCATAGTCCCAATGTGTTGAGGGTACCTAAGTCTCCATCTGGGAAACTCAAATTAAAAGGTTGAAGTAAGGCACTAAAAAATGGCTCAAGGAGAATAAATTAGAAAGATAGTACCAAGTAAGGGAGATAAAGTAGTAGTTGTCTTCTATTCAGGGGAATGTTAGGGTGGCTCCTGTCACTCCATACGACTTCCAAAGACAAGTTCTCACTTTTAAGGAATTCTGCTAACCTCTCAATAGGGGAGAACAATATTAGAGTATGAAATCTAGAAGCATATGGCTCCAAGATGGATATCGAAATACTAAATTCCTCCATTAGCAAGCTAGGTATAGAGAAAGAAAGAATAACATCCTATATATTTGGTTTGGGGGACATAGCATGTTAGCATTCAAATATATAAAAGAAGTTGCAGTCCAACAATTTAAATAATTATACCAATATGGCTCTCTGAGGGATCATGCGAGTGAGGCATATATGTTGGAGAATGTGCCCATCCTAATTATTGAGGAAATTAATGCTCATCACATTGCTCCGCCATCCACAAGGGAGATTAAGAATGTAGTATTCTCATTTCTCCCAGACAAGGGTCCATGTTATGAAACTAGCTCACAAAAAGATAGAAAAGATAGATTAACGCCTTAGAATTCAGCCTCTTCGAGGGGGCAACCTACTTTACATTACACAAATGAATGATTCATTGATGATTCAAATGACAAAACCTCCTTTCTATATATAGGAGTCTGAGGAGTCCCAATATAACCCAGCCGACCTAACAATGATAATATAAAGGCACAAAAATAACAATAGAGGGATTCTATGGGGCACAGTTATAACAATATGGCGGCAATAGGGGCACAACAATATTAATAAGGGATACAACTACAATAGTAATGGGATAATCACTAGTATTATAGGGACCTAAGATTCCCCTCTCCTTCAAAAAAGTGTTTTCCTCAACGCTTGAGTAGCTCTAGATGCTTCGGTATAAAATTATCATCCTCCCATGTGGAAACTTCAAAATATAAGTTCTTCCACTTGATGAGATACTCCAAAATTGATCGATTTCGTAGCTGTCGAGTTCTTGTTTCTGTGACTGCTTATGGTTCCATTATAATTTTTCCTCCCTCGTCAAGTTCTGGCAATATTGTTTGAACTGGTAGCTTGTCACCTATAACCTTCTTTAAACATGAAACATGGAAAACTAGGTGCACCCAGGAAGCTACAGGAAGCTCCAATTTGTATGCCATAGTATCAGTATTTTGCAAAACCTTGTACGGACCATAATAGTTTGGTGATAATTTATTATCCTTCTTAGCTTGCTTCAAGGAAATTTGTTTATATGGTTGTAGCCGTAGGAATACCCAATCACCTAAATCAAAAAAAAAATCGTTGTGATGTTGATCTGCCTGTTGTTTCATTCTATTTTTCACCAACATGAGGTTATGCTTTAAGAGTTGGAGGACTTGTTGTTGATGCTCAATTTGGTGTTCCACTGCTTGAAACTTATAATTTTCTCTTAAATATGATGGGATGGATGGTGGCTGATATCCATAAAGTGCCATAAAAGGGGTAATTTTTGTTGTTGTATGGAAGGAAGTGTTATACCACCATTCAGGCAGAGGCAACCATTTGACCCATTGTGTCTATTTATCAGATACAAAGCAACGAAGATATCCTTCCAAACATTTGTTTACTATCTCATTTTTCTCATCAGATTGAGGATAATAAGATGACCTATGAGCTAACTGAGCACCGAGAAAAGAAAATAATTATGTGCAAAAATTTCCAGTGAAAATGGGATCTCTGTCATTTACAATAATCTTTGGGTTTCCATGTAGCTTTTTAATTGTTCCCATAAATGTAGTAGAAACTATACTAGCTTTAAATGGATGTTGTAATGCACAAAAGTGTGCATACTTGGTAATTTTGTCAACTACCACCATGATGATACTCTTTCCCTCAGACTTGGGTAAACATGTGATAAAATCCATTGAAACCTCCTCCCAACATTGGCTTGGAATGGATAAAGGTCGTAATAGACCCGGGGTCTTAACTGTTTCAACTTTATTTTGTTGGCAAACCAAACACTCCACCACAAAATTTTGAATATCCGATTTAAGGCCATCACAAAAAAATTTCTTCTTAACCATGTGATAAGTTTTTAAAAAACCTGAGTTCCCTCTTAAGGGAAGTGTGCAATCCTATAAGAATATTTTGTTTGAGTTGGGAATTCTTACAGAGGTATAAGCGATCTTTGTAACATAACGAATGATTTTGCGAGATAAATGTATCAGATGTATTGGAATCTTGTTGTAACTTTCAAATAAGTGCCCACACTTCTTCATCATTCTTCCATTCCTCCCTTGCTTCATTTATTCAATCTGGTTGGATAATAGAAATGCTGCACAACAATGCTTCCACATCCTCATCCTTTCTTGAGAGTGCATCTGCCACCACATTTTGCTTCCCTTTTTTGTAGATGATTTCAAAGTTATAACCCAACATCTTTATGACCCACTTTTGTTTCTCTTCAGAGGATAATCTTTGTTCTAAAAAGTATTTAAGGCTATCATGATCCATTTTTACCTTAAAGTGTCTTCCCATCGCGTACAGTTGCCATTTCTTAAGTGCATGTAGTATTGCCAACATTTCCTTCTCATAAATAGCTTTATGTAAAAACTTTCCCTTGATTGGAAAACTTTCAAAAGTAATGGGTCTTTCATCTTGCATTAAAACAACACCAATTCCATTTCCTGAAGCATCACATTCCACAATAAAGCTTTTTGTGAACTCCGGTGTAGCTAAGACATGTGGTTGGCACATTGCCTCTTTAAGATGTTCGAAGGCCTTTGTTGCTTCTAGAGTCCATGAAAATGCATCTTTCTTCAATAATGTTGTTAGAGGTGCTGGTATTCTCCCATAATTCTTAACAAACTTGCGATAATATCCTGTCCACCTGAGAAATCCTCGCAGATCCTTTATGGATGTGGGGATTTTCCATTCCTTAATGGCTTTAATTTTGCTAGGGTCTACCTTAAATCCATCATGAGATAAAATATGACCAAGATATTCCACCTCTTGTACTCCAAAGAAACATTTGGATCTCTTTGCATATAATAGTTTCTCCTCCAATAGTTGTAGCACCTTGTCAACATGTCCGACATGATCCTTCCAAGACTTGTTGTAGATTAGTATATCATCAAAAAATACTAACACAAATTTTCTAAGGAAAGGTTTGAAAATGGAATTCATCAAACCTTGAAATGTAGAAGGTGCATTGCTAAGGCCAAAAGGCATGACCAAAAATTCATAATGACCCTCATTAGTTCTAAATTTTGTTTTTAGAATGTCTTCAATCTTCATTCTGATTTGATGATATCCTTAATGAAGATCCAACTTGGTGAAGTAAATTGATCGATGCAATTCATCTAGTAATTCATCAATGACAAGATTGGGAAACTTATCTTTAATAGTTAGCTTGTTGAGCTCCCTATAATCCGTACACATGTGCCATGATCCATCCTTATTGTGCACCAATACTACTGGACCAGAGAAAGAACTTTGACTAGGTTGAATTATACCAGCCTCTAGAATTTCTGCAACCATACGTTCAATTACACTCTTTTGGTCATAGGGATATATGTACGGCTTGATGTTTGGGGTAACACTTCCTAGAATCAAATGAATAGCATGATCATGATCATGAATAAGTTGGAGACCTTTGGGAGTCTCAAATAACTTGGAAAGATTATCCAAGACTTTTTGGAGATCTAGATAAATAGATGATTTCAATGTGGAAACATCTAGCAACATGATTGTGCAATTACACCTCTTTGTTCCTTTTTTTAAATCTTTGTCATACTATTAGAGCTAATTATCTTTCATGATTTCCTGGCAATACCCCTTAATTCAACTTCCTTTTCTTTCATAGAAAATTTCATGAAAAGTTCATGAAAATTAAAAGCTATTGTACCCGAGGATTGTAGCCATTGGACTCCTAGTACAACATTAGCACCTCCCATTGGAATGGAAAGAATTTTGCTTGTCAGTACATATTCTCCCATGGATAGCTTGATATTATGGCACTTTCTAGAGCAATTTATCGTTCCTCCATTTGCAACCATCACTTGACACTCTGATGCTGGATATAGTAAGCAATTCAATTCTTTTGCTATCTTACAATGAATAAAATTGTGGGTACTTCCTCAATCAATCAACACTATTACCTTTTCCGTCTTGATTTGTCCTTCTATCTTGATGGTGTGAGGAGTGGTAATTCCATCCAATGCATTACAAGATATGGTTGGATTCATTTCTTCTTTATCTAGGCTTTGTTCCTGGAGTATATCCTCTTCTTTTGACCGTTCTTGTGCCTTTTCTTCTTCCTCTTCACAATCTATGTAGAATAATTTCTTCTCAACACACTTATGGAAATTAGTGTATTTGCTATCACAACTGTAACAAAGCCCTTTTTCTCTTTTCTCTTCCAATTGTTGTGGTGTCAATCTTATAGGTTTTCGAAGGCTAGGGATAACAACACTTCCATCTTTATAGTTGTGAGTGGTATGCTTCCTGGTTGCCATAATTTTGCTTTCCATTTTTCTTGCTAACCTAAATGCCTTCTCTAATGAATCAAGTTCCCAAAGGTGAACGTCATGTTGGATATTATCCTTTAAAGTCCCTATGAACACATCAATCCTATCCTCCTCTGGAATATTTTTTACCCTTATGTTCACTTTTTGGAACTCCTCAATGTGCTACACTATTGAACCCTTTTGTTTGAGACTTATCAATTGGCTAAAAAAAGTGTTTCTTTTTGTATCCTCATAATGCGCTGTCAATTCTTATGTAAAAATTTCCCAAGTGATAATTTTTTGATGATAGCAAAGCCATTGATACCATACAAACTAATTTGGTTCCAAATATAAAGTTGCAATATGTACCTTTTGTGTGTTTTGCACATTATTGAGATCGAAAATTGCTCCTTCCGTAATATCCATGTTGCGCGATCCTTGCCATCAAACTTCCTCACATCGATTTTTGGAATATGGTGGGTCTTCAGTCCAACATTAGAGTCTATGAAACCATGATTAACACTTCTTTTTTTCGCATCATGAGTTTTCTTTACTACCCTTTCACCATTAGTAAATATTTCTTGTAGAAACTTCTTCAATTTTGTCTTCAAATCTACCATGCCTGTCTTCAAATCTTTCTTCAAATCTATCTTCAAATTGTCCATCTTAGCTTCCACACCCTTTATCTTAGTTTTCGTGCCATTTATCTTAGCTTCTGTTAGCTTTTGTGAGAGTGACATTTGTTGCACTCGGTCTTGTAATTTTGATATATCATGTAGCATTTCTTCCTCTTCTTCATGACTCATGCTAGAGCTTTCAGCTTGCTTACTAGGTGTTTGCATTTCCTTTCCTCAGGGCATCAGTTACCGATAATAATATTCTACTATGCCTTTTCAATTCCTTCAAAATAATTTTTCAAACCAAGCTTAAGCAAAAATTTTGAAAAATATACACACCTTTTTTCACTTTGTAGGAGCTTGATATTGCCTCTAATGTATCTCTGTAATTTCAAATCATCTAGTTCTAAAATTGTGTCCTCTAGTAGCCCTCTGTGTCCTCTTTCTAATGCCACTAGTCTGATCGAAATTGGATTCTCCAAGAAAGAGTTATGCCAAATCGCCCACAGTGACTTGATTATAGACAAGTTCAGTAGATCAAACTTGTTCGATGTGCCGCGTGTCCCTGTTTCAACCTTTGGCTCTAAAAATATATACAAGAAACTACAGTTTATACAGTCCTCTTATTGTACCTTCTTACAAAATTTCAATCCGATGCTCAAAGAGAAAGTTATGACGATTTTCCCGAGGTCACCTGTTTGGAATGTAATTTAGGAGTCTACAAAAAAACCAACTTCCTCAGATCATATCTCCGCAAATGTAGTGTGAAAAGCTCTAAAATTCAGACCGAGGTTTAGTGTGATTTCGCCTCTAAGGGGTTTTTTTTTTTGATTCTGAGACGTCGCAAAAAAAAAGTTATAGCGAAAATGCCACGATAACCTATTTGGAGCAATGAAACCCTAGAATCCAAAGCTCTGATACCAAATGTTATGAAACCAGCTAACAAAAAGATAGAAAAGATAGATCAACGCCTTATAATTTAGCCTCTTCGAGGGTGAAACCTCCTTTACATTACATAAATGAATGATTCTTTGATGATTAAAATGACAAAACCTCCTTTCTATATATAGGAGTCTAAGGAGTCACAATATAACCCAGACGACCTAACAATAATAATAAAAAGGCACAAAAATAACAATAGAGGGATTCTATGGGGCACAGTAATAACAATATGGGGGCAATAGGGGCACAACAATATTAATAGGGGATACAACTACAATAACAATGGGGTAATTACTAGTATTATAGGGACCTAACAATCCAACTCTATATGGTTTTTCAATCAACTTTTATCAACACCTTTGGGATTTGATAAGCAAAGAATTGTGTAGAAGGATAGGCTAGTCTCTTAAGCATCTATGTATATGAGGAGGTTTAAGCTCCTCTTTCTTGGCCTTAATACCCAAAGAATAAAATCCCTCTTCCTTCTCAATATACCACTTGATCTATCCTTTCAATGTCTCTTGCAAGATTATTTCGAAGTTGCTAGCCTCCAAGGTCAAGTAAAATCTCTCCCTTCTAATTTCAGGCAACCATGGTGGACTTTTCCATGGAAGGAAAATCCTTGATAATATAGTTTTGATCCAGGAAGCAGTTAACTTGAGGTGCTCGGAAGAGGGGATCAATGCATGATAATTAAGATTGATGTGGAAAATGTTTCGATAGGAGAATGTGTGAATTTATTTATAAGGTAATGCAGAAAATGAGGTCCCATGAAACCTTTATCCAATGGATTGAATTATGTATTTCATTCCCCTGGATTTCTCCTTTGGTCAACGAATGAGTAGCGGATTATTCAAGGCATCTAGAGGCTTGAGACAAGGTTGTCCCCTTTCCCCTTCTCCTTACATTATTATGGAAAATTTGTTGAGTAGGAGGCTTGAATTTGAAAGGGAAACCTCTAACCTATCAGGCATTATATATAAAACAGGGATAAGGAGTATCAACCGTGAAAAATTCATTGATGGAAACATGTTTCTATGAGGGGTTTCAATGTTAATAACAAAGAAATTCAAGTCTAATTTGGAAAATTTTCTAAATTCCTATGTGGAAGCAATAAATGACGATAGTTTTTAGACGCTACAACACTTAGCAACACATTGGTAGAAGCCCAACTCTCTGAATGGACCATGTTTCGTTAAACGCAAGTCTAACTCCTCTAGAAATATTTTTTAGTTCTTAGATCATCTTGGTTTCTACATTGGCTTCATTGAAAGATGTAGTACTTTCCATGCTCTTGGTTGGTCAACACACATTCCAAGCCAAGTCAACATATTTTTTCCAATTGGGGATGAGGTGTATATTGGTACACAAGCAATGTGGCAGTCAGAGTTTATGTTTCATCTCTGGTGTTGCTCCGCTACCAACAAGCCTAGACAACACCCTAATGGAGTCACGCAGGAGCACAAACATTGCTCCACTGCTAGTAAGCCTAGTCAATACCCTGATAGAGTTACTTGCATCACCTCTCTATGCAGGAAAATTTTCACTTCTTTTTCCTTATTCTTTTTTCGAAATTTTCACATTTTCATTTTTTCATTTTTCATTTTTCAAGAACCATGCATAGAACTTATTTTTTTCAGAGGCGAAAGAGGGATCCAGACTTCTTAAGAGTAGGAGAGGTTGTTCCTTTAGAGAAGGATTTTGTACATACCTCTAAAGCACTTGTTAAGCTTTTCCAACTCACCTTACTCTACTTGACTAGGTTGACAATGTGTTAACTCAGAAACAACTGACTAGAGTAGGTGATAATAGTTACCATGCAAGCGTTGTGTTTTCATGAAGGTTCACCTTGAACAAAAACCATTTTCCATTGGTGTATCATTGAATGAAAAGATAAGTTCTACATAAACAAATAGGATAATAGATAACCAAGTATTGATATTTGTGCAAGTTATCTTTTACATTACCCTGCCTGTTCCAAGAGTCGTACATGATTTCATGTAAAACTAATCTACAGACGTAAACAAGAAAACAAAACAAAGAGCAGAAGAAAATGCAGAAGAAAAGCAGTTAAGAAAAGCAAGCAAGAAAGCAAGCATGCATGCAAGAAAACAAGACAAAGAAAACACTAATCCTACTTGTATGCTAATGTTGCATGGATTTGATCACGTGAAGTGATATTTTCAATGTAGCCACCGATGCATTGGTTGACCCATGTCGGTGAAAGCATGGTTTACGAAAAGCATAATCAGGCGAACCAGTAAACATGAAAGATATAACAATGAAGACAAACACACTTTGAGTTTAAATGCATCCACACAAAAGAAAAAATTCAAAGTGCATGACATGCACTCTGTGGCCTTATGATGGTTTTGTGCTACACTGCATGGAGATGTTAAGAATATAAAATCCCTTGACTATGACATGTAAGAAAACATGAGAAACATAGACAGCTTGCATCGTGAAAGTGTGCACGCTGTGTAAAATTCCTCCAACGCATGAGTGATGGGATCATGTGGCTCAAGTGGAGGAAGTGAAATCCATGCATTGGATTGATCTTCAAAGAATACATATGTGTGATGAGGAGCCTTGGGTGTTTTGAAAATTTTCCGATCAGAAGTGAAACTATCCTCAAGACAACGAGGGCTTACCATAACCATCAACTCGAGCTGAAGTGCCTCGACAATCTGTGGAGTTTCAACTTCATTGACAGATAGATAATCATAAACGAGTGGCTTTGAAAGATCAACAATGATAGAATCGACATCGTGATCAAATATGGGAGTAAATAGATCACAATAGCTATGATTAGAGAAATAAATGAGTTCATAGGCATCCTCATGATCAGATAAATCAAACCAAGGGCTAGATGAGAAGCAAGAATGTTCACCCTCTACATTTAAATAAAAAGCAGATGAAACTTCAAGAGAATTTTCAATGAATAAATTATCCTCCCCACTATCGAATGATGGACTAATATGAGACATGTTCTGCAAATGATCAATAGTGAATGCATCCATGGATGGATTTACACAAGGAAAATCAATGATAATAGAATCACCAAAGATGTTAGATAAAAGGGAAGGAGGCACAAATACAAGGAGATCATCCTTTGTCATGGGTTGATGTTCAGGTTCACAGTCATACTCATCATAAATCACAACGTATGTTGGTTGTGTAACACCAAATCCATCAGTGTATTGATCCTTGTTCACAACAGGTGTAGAGCTTGGAATGAAAGAACACAAGGCAGTACGATATGGAGGATTAGCATAATGCGAATATGGAAGCTAAGGTGACAAATGCACGTGACAACTCGCGGGCTTCCCAACTAATTCTGCAAATAAATTGAGAGTAGTGATGATGGGAGGATGTGATAGTTGAACATACGTGTGTGTGTGTTCTCCCACATCACTCTACAATGGTGGAGTTTTTTGATGAGGGGAAGGCAAACAGTCACTTCTAACAACAATTGTGTCCACATGTGATTACACAGCTCCATCATCAAACTATGTTGAGCGGGGGTTGAACTTCAACTTTTTCTTCGGATAGAATGATTTTTGAAGGAAATATTCAAGTATGTCCCAAATATATTGGAATTTCATCTCATTTTTTGGAGATTCAAACTGAAGTACATGGAAGTGTTGCCAAAAATCCATAGACGATTCATGTGGAGTCTTTCGTTGTTTGAACAATTTTTTGTCAAGAGGTTCAGGATGAAAATGATGGAATGTAGATTCAATTAGATCACAAAACTACTTAAGTGAGTGCATGCAATCATGAGGGAGGTTGTGGTACCATCATTCTGGGGATTCATGAAGTGTGTGTGAAAGTAGCAAGCTGACCTCATCTTCATCGAGCTCATCTTCATCCTCCAAGAATGAAAGGAAGTCGTCTAAATCATTCCATACTACTTTTGCCTCGCCATTGTACGTGAATTCTGACAAGAGATCATAAAATTCCTTCATGATGTCAAAAGGTTGATAATTAGACTAACATCATGGAGGGAGGACTCTAATGATATCCATGACATATGTAAGAAGATTCAAAGCAGGATGTGAGGACTCAACTTGTCATATGGCCCTCCTTCTAGCGCCAAAAGTGTTGATGGTGTTGAACCTGCCAACATGTCAGGGGATCTGCTTGGTAAGAAGTCCTAATTAGACCTCATACTGTTCGGTGTAGGAGTCCCAACAGTGGGGTAGTATGGTATTTTCTTGACCACAGTTGCACGTAGAGGTGAGTAAGATGTCCTTGTTGATAGCAAGGGTGTGACCTTTGTAGCAAGTTAAGGAAGGTGCATGAAAGGCTCTAACACATGGAATGAGGGATGAGTGCACCTATTAGAAACTTGTGAGAGAACACAGCTTTAAAGGGAACACACGAGCATAAAGACATCATAAGCTCAAAATCAGGATATCCTATGATCCAAAGTGATGGTTATACCAACAACACATTTCGATAAGATTCATACAAACATATACAGAATAGTCCATACATACACATGTAAATAACAACTACATATATCGTTCGAGTAACCAAGATAGAAAAAATATGAAAACAACATATGCATGAAACAGGTTGGCTCTATTATATTAAAAGAGTGAAATATCCAATCATACATGCAACCATGACTAACCACTAGTCTGGGTAGCGGAACATTATAGTCACTGCCACCTGCTCCTCCAAAGAGATGTACTAGCTCTGCATTGTGGAGAAGCCAAGGCTCATTACAATACACTCCAAGCTTTCTCTAAGTTAAACCTATACGAAGCTTTGCTCCCAAAACCATTTACAATGAGTTATGAGGTTCTATAAATAGAAAAGGGTGGGGTGACCCTTGATGTTCCCCTTTGTGACTCTTCACCTATCCTCATGGCTCCTCAACCACTACACAATTGTTACATTCTAATATCGACATTTGGTCTTTCACTGTTACAACATCTATACATTACAATATGCACATGTAGCCATGTCAGACAAAAATAAGCTTAAGTAAGTCATGTAATAAATCACTAAGACTCAAACAGTTGTGGGAAGACTAACTCTTTGACGTCATTGCGATGATCAACACTGGTGAACTGATGCCAAGCTTCGTAGTCTTTTATCATGTCCATTTGTTCTATTATGGCATCCTTCTTAGAGCAAACTCTTGCCCCCGTTGCATCTGGGTACATTGATTTGGCACCTCTATCCAACTTGTCTAATAACATGTCCATCATAGTCTTGAGTTCAACTGGACCAACAACATACTTATGCATAGTGTTTGCATTGATCTTCAAGTCTGTGCTGGTGGCTATGCACATCAACCCATCGAAATACATGTCCATCTCTAGTCGAACTCGGTTCTTTAACTTCACCTTAGTGAGTGTGCCAATGGATGGGATCGCATGTGTGTGCACAATGACATCCATGCTCCTAAACACCCGTGCATGTGAAGCATGCAAACTAGTGATCAAGCATGAGAGTTTCTCATAGTTCTGGATTTGACTCTGGATGCATGCCTTCAACTCTACCAACTTTTGCTTCATCATTTTTCGTAAGTGCAATGGGGATCCCTTGTTCCTCGTTGTCCATGTTTGCATGTGATCGATAGTAGTGTGCAGATCTAACAAGATGAGTGCTCTCCTAGCATAACACTATTACCAACCATTGAGATGGATAACTGATTTATGCATGGCGATGAATCTGTAATAAAATGTCTGCATGAGTGTCTCAAGAGATGATATTTCACCTAGTATCGCTCTCCTCAACTTTTATCTGGCTAATGTTGTATCCTTTTCTCCTACCTACTTGGTTGCTTGTAATTCCTTAGCCATGCACACATTCTCAACTATCAAGAATCTAACAATCGAGCTCATGGCTTCGGAATATGGTTTGGTAGCATTAGCCAATGCAATCGAATTCTTGCGCACATCGGACACAATCACTCACTCTTCAAATTTGATACATGGAAATTTGAAGAAGGAACTCTATGCAACACCACAACTATCTATTGTGACTCGCCGAAATATATTTTTGCATGTCCGCTTCTAGATTGTCTTCAAGGATTTATCTGTCTCCTTGATCTATTAGAACTTCAGCTACTTCCGGATCTGGTGAAACCAGTCAGGTGACCTCTGGGTTCTGAGGCATGACTTTAATATCCTAGTCTAGCTCTGGCTGAATCATATCCATATCCATCTTCTCTAGAATTTGTTCAATATCTTGAGCTAAGTCCTGCTCATGTGACTGCTAACCCTATCTACTTTATGTCAACTACTCGGATGAGTCTATAACCTGTATGGGTATAGTTTCATCAATCTGTGCATGTTGTGTTTCTTTCTATACCTCTTCCTATTGTGATTCGTTCTCTCTTTTGCACAGCTCACGCTCTTCACTAACTTGTCACTTCAAATCAATTCCTTTTCTATTTTCTCCATCCTCTACTTCTCTATTTGCCTTTAAGCAATTCCTCTTTCATGTTGTAACCTCTTAGCCTCAATATCCAAAGCTACTTTCAACACAAGTGGATATGCTTTGAACTTGCAGCTTTGCTTTGTCTCTCTGATGTCAACAACCTTTCTCTTTTCTTTTTCACATGCAAGTTTCCTACCCTCTGCTGCTACTGATGATGATATCCTCTGAGAGGTTGCTTCCTTATGCTTTTCTAACCATTCTACAACTATGCTGCTCGGTTCATTGAGCCTTGAGAAGTGATAAAAATATCTCCATGGGTCTTCCTTAGGACAAAGACACACCTCGTGGATCCACAGATGTTGCAATCTCACACAATGGCACTTCACTAGGAAATCTGGGTCATACAGATTGAAACTTCTGGTGCCGGAGGTGAATATCTTGAATTCCTTTGTCGTGGCATCAACATGGTTGAGCTTTTGGATCTCATACAACTCGATCCACAAAGGAGGAGTAGGCCAAGGTGCCTTCTTATTCCTATGCAATCTAGCTAACAACCTTGTCAAGATGTGGTATGACACTTCTTGCATGACAAGCTTGTCCATGGCAAACTTCGGTAAAACATGCAGAGCCTTCTCCACATTTTAAATTCGTATGAATGTCCCAAAGGGTGAGGAATACCAATCCGCTATGTCGATCAATGCCCCCATCGTTGCGTGTGACATGCAAGGTGGATCTTGCTTAAATATCATTTTGTACACTAGTGGGATGATGTGGTCTAATAATTGTATGGTAAGTCCTTGGAATTTGCATTCAGAGAACAACTTGCAATGAGTGTACACAGAGGTCTTTGAGGATGTCCATGCTTATCCCAACCATGGGAACTGTTGACAAGCACAAGCTAGATCCAGTATGTAAGTGGACATGTATATCTTCAGTTGCTAATGCTTGGGCAGATGTCGGGCTTCTGTTACCTGTTCCTTTAACCTTATACCAATTGCAAGGTTTTCCTTTGCTCACCAGTTGATCTAGCATGATCACCCAACTCTCCGGGAAGGTCTCTGTTCTCTCTTGGCCACATAAGCAGGATGAAAATATGAGCAAGAGCTGATTTTCCCTTTGTAGTATCTTCATCTTGTAAAACTAGTTGGGCGTTGTACTGCACTTGGTTGGCTCTTTCACCCATCTCCTTAAGTGATGTCTTGAGTTTGCATAGCTACTGGGTCTATTGAATGGTCTATCCATCGTGATCACCCACTATGGCAAGTGATACATCTCCTAAAAGTCCTTCACTCTAAAGGTAGAAAGTTTTGCTCCACTAACACTTCTTAACGCCGTTGCCTTTGGATTAGTGTGCGAGACAATCAAGTGGATCATGTATGCACATGGAAATGCGAGATACCTGCATGCAATCCGGTACAAGCCAGACTTGTGAATGTTGAAATATACTGTATGGTCTTTCATATTTTGCTCAGATGTGCATGAGAATGTCACACTGATGTCTTACCATTTCATCTTGATATATTTGTCTATGAACAACTTGGTGTCTTTATAGATAGACAAGATCATAAAAACCTTCTCAACTGCATCTTCAGTTGCACTCTCGATCGTGTCCTTTAACCCTACTCTTTTAGAGGCCATTGTGCCTATACTACTAAGAGGTTGAATAACACATCGGATACCTAGAGAAAGAGCAAGACTCATGGAAATAAATCATTTTCAACTTGAGGACTGACATGCAACATACCTGGGTGACTTACTGAGAAGATTGTGAAATTTTCATCAGAAGGTTGGGAGACAGATTGCTAAAACTGTCCAAGGGACAATCTAGGCTATCAGGAAGCTAACTGACTGTTGAGACTGCACAATGCATAGTCCAACCTGGTCTGCTGAGGATTGAAAATATGTAATGGCTAGATTCGGTGAGTAAGGACTACAAACTAGTAACTACATTTACACAATTTTTGGGGCCAGCAAGGCACTACCTCTCAGAATTGTGTAGAGAAATCCTGGAGAATAGTGTTGGGCCAACTTTGTGCAATTTATAGGAGGAAGGAAGATCCCTTTCTCTTATAAATGTGCATTTATAGCCAGGCAAGGCAAGTTTCGGGCCAAGGCAGCCCGGAGCCACTAATGGGTGACTGAAAAAATGAAAATTTTGAATTCATGGTGAAGCTGAGTGAAAACAAAAGTGAATGATCATTCATGCAAACAATGAGTCTAGGATTTATAAAATAGGAAAACAACCATGTGTGTGAAGTGAGTCGCCTCAATAACGATCGTAAGTGTAGAAATAATTTCATCCATGCAACAATAATCAGATGCAGTGAAAAACTTGAACAATGCTTCTACAAGATAACATGCATTAAAACGACAACAAGGGTGGAACAAAACCAAGAAAAAAACACTCACACAAGCCGAAATAGAAAAAGCAATAGAAAAGAAGTAAAAGATATGAAAAGTAAACTTACCCGAAAAAAGTTGAGCTAAATGTGTCGAATGCTCCCAGATGCAATGTGGGATGTTAGACCTACAAGATTGATCTAATGAATGAGCTCTGAACTATCAAATAAATAAGTATGATCAGATCAAGGCTTATGACACGCATGCCACAAATCTAGGAAAAAGCTACACTGGGCAGGAGGTTTCTAAAACGACCTTTGCATGTAAACACCAACTACCAAAAATGGATGCCTAAAATATAGGGATTTTTTTTGTTTTGTTTTCTTTCTTTTTAGGAAAAGCAACAGATGCATGCAAAACAAGATTAGTTAATCCTAGAGGGGACCGGTCAACCTAGGAGCACATGCAACAGTCTGGGAGCCTGTGAATGACATTTGTGTAATTTTTTGGGTTGAGAAAGTCTAGTTGTCCCTCATGCATTGCGCAATTTCTAGAATGAAGTGCTCGCTTTCAGTTAGGATAGTACAATTTTTTAGATGAAGCCTAGGGTTGCACCGCATCATGCAATTTGCAGAGGGAAGGATGCATGACTAGATTGCACATTTCTGGAGCCCAACAGACAACCTAGATGGATTGCACAATTTCCATAGGGAAGGTTGGTTCCCCTAAAATATTGTGAAATTTCCTATGTGAGTATCATGACCAAAGAATGACTAACTCCTGAAGTGTCAGCTTATGGATGGAAGGCAAACATGTTGAAAAGCACAGGTTGGTGAGCCACTGAAACTCACATGAAGCATTTGTACTTGGACAATGCAAGATTTGCTATTAAGAATGGTTGGTAGGGAGGTTCGAAAACAAAGCTAAGGCACATTTTTGGAGGCTTGTTGAGATGCTACAATAAGTTGGTTTCCCATCTCTTATATAGCATATTTTTTTTAAAGATCTTCATTTTTTTAATTATGTATGATGTTGATAACTCCCATTTACGATTATATTATTCTATTGCCTAGTTTCTCCTTTATGAGAATAACCCAGTTTTAGAGAATTTATATCCATCTACCATTTCATCTTTGGTCTGATTTCCATTACAACAAACTAGAAATAATTAACCTCTTATATTCTTCGTAATTTTATAACTTGACAAACACAACTTGAACCAGAAAAACAAAACACCTTAACTTTATAACATTTATATTTCAAAATTTCTAGTATTATATATTTAATAAATAACCCTTCACCAAATATACCTCAACAAACATATCAGCAAATGTAATTTTGTTTCCATAAAATAAAATCACAATTTATAAAAAAACCAAAAATTATATTTAACACAAATAAGTATATCATGTATATTAAATTATATAATATCAATAAAATAATTAATATATTTAACTTAAATATTAAAAGATAATAACTTTATAATTAAACATTATCAAATAACTTTGTATTCCTTTAATTTAATATATATTTATAACATATCACATTAAACATAACTTACTTTTAAAATTATTACATTAAATTAATTTAATATTTTCAAAGTTTATAATATTGATATATTTAATATTAACTCTACAACTTTATAATTTTGGATTTTAGTAATTTTATAGTATAATTTTAATTTTCAAATCTATTATTATTATCATCTGAATTTCAATAACTTGAAAACATTATTTGAACTTTTAACTCTATAATTATATATTAACACTTCAATAGTTATACATTATTAATCTATACAGCTTGAGTGGGCCTAATGGTTAAGAGCATGTGTTTCCTCCTAAGAGGTCATAGGTTCAAAACCAGAGGGGGTAGAGTATGTATGCCTTCGTAGACTTAGCAGTTAAATCGTTGCGCGGAGGTGGGTCCCTTGTCCCACAAACAAGGGGGTTTCATACACCAATTTGGTGTCTGGCTTGGCTGTGACCTTAAAAATGGATATTATTATTATTATTACAATAATAACTATCTCTATAAATAGCTATATATACATAGCGTGTATAAGGACATTAATATATTCATTAACACACAAATGAGCAGTTAATAAATAAGCATGGTTATAATCATTATTAACATTTAACACTGACATTGATAATAATAAAAAATAAAAATGGCATCCTAATTTGATATATCAAATTGAAAAAAATGGCATCATAATTTAATATACTAAATTGACATTGCAGTGTGATGAGCAACCATGGATGTCATATTGCGACGTCAAAATGTGACAATCAGTGATGTCATAATGTCATAAATAACAATGTGTCAAACAATGTGTCAAATAGTAATATAAATTGTAATGCAATGAATATTAAACATTACAATTAGATTAAAAGTGATGTTTCAAGGTTTGTATGGTCAATCATAGTTAATATGGTTAATATGGTACACCATGGTCAATATGAAAATTATAGTTAACCATAATCACCCATAGTCAACTCAGGCATCTTATTCAGCCATACTCAACATGGGGATTGTGGTCAACCTTGGTTGAACATCAGTATATATACAAAAATGCTAACAAACAAAATTGATGTCATAGTGTGACAAACAAGATCAATGTCATAATGTGACAATCAACAAATGATGTCTCCATTTGATGAACAACAAACATCATAATTAGGAAAAATGAAGAAGATGACATAAAATGATGAATAATAAATGATGTTTCAATGTGAAGAACAAAAAATAACATGGCAATAAGATGAACAACAAACAACATTGCAAAGTTGGTATTGAAATGAGTCAATTAACAAATGTCATCATAATGTGATGAACAAAAAAGGATGTTGCAAAGTGACTAACAACAAATGTCATCACAATTTGATAAAAGAACAAATAAGATTACAATTTGTCAAACAACTAACTACTTCACAATTGTACAAAATAAATATGTCGCAATCTCTTGAAAAAATATCAACATCTAAATGTCATGAATAAAGACCATTTTCAGCCATGGTGAACCAAGTTTAACTAAGTCAATCATGAATAATCCTTAGTTGGCCATGATCAAGTATGCTCAACCATAGTCAGCTAAGAAAATGATGTTGCAATGTGATAAACAACAAACTCCTTCAAAATTGGATAAAAATGATAAACACTAACAAATTGGTCAGGCATATAAACCCATAATCAACCATGGTCAATCATGGTCAAATATTGTCAACAATTTTAACCATGGACAACCATCAAACATTATCAACATTATTCAACCATGGTCACAGAAGCTCAAACAAGGTTAACATGATCAAACATAGTTTACAATGGTTGAGCTTTGTTGACAATGGTTAAATATTGTTGACCATGGTTGATGCCTAATGATGCTCAACCATGTTCAACATGGTCAAACCATGCACAACCATAGTTACAATGGTCACTTATTGTTAAACAAGATTAACCATGCCATGCATAATCAACTTGATGTAGATTCCATTCTTGGAACTGCATCTACAATAGAACTTGATAATCTCCTCGGAGATTGAACCAAATTTTCAAGTTCTAGATTTATTTCTTTTGTTTCATGTTCACCTTCAGACATTCACACATTTTGTTCTTAAAAATTAAATTTTAAAATGGAACATAAACTTACAGCTATCATCGATTTGAATGAATCAAGTCTAAATGTCTCAAATAATTTGGAATCATTTACTCCTCTTCTTTGACTTGGTTACATTCATTCCATAGACCCTTCAGTAGAGCATAACCAACCCAGGAATGACATAACCATTAGATAACTAACTTTGTAGAATCGCGGTGCACAAAAGACAGTTTAGAGAACTCTATGAATATCTTCAGCCAAGAATTTTCTCATAAAATGACTCATGGGTCACATAATAGACCCCCTTCTAAACAAAATCCAGATCGCAAAATTTTCAAATTAGTTTTCATTTTCTCAGAAATCGAGCCACAAAATAGGTGATGGTTCCTCCCTCGAAAATTTCTCTCATGTTTGTGTTAGGTCCCTATAATACTGGTGTAATCCCTTATTTTTATTAATACAACCCCATTATTATATTGTTGTGCCCATGCACTCCCCATATTGTTATTATTGTGCCCCATAGAAGCCCACTATTGTTATTATTGTGCCCTTACATTATTATTGTTATGTCAGATTTGATTAAATTGTGACCCCTTAGACTCTTATATATAGAAAGGAGGTCATATCATTTGTATCATCCAAGAATTGTTCATTTGTGTAATATAAAGGAGGTTTCCCCCTCAAGGAGGCTGAATTCTAAGGCATTTATCTTTCTTTTCTATCTTTTTATGAGTTGGTTTCATAACATTTGGTATTAGAGCTTTGGATTATACGGTTCTTACTGCTCCAAACAAGTCATCATGGAATTTTATCTATAACTTTTTTCTGTGACATTTCAGAAGCTAAAAAAAAAAAAATCCATTTGAGCTGAAATCACACTGAAGCTCGCGTCCGAATTTCAGGTCTTGTCTCACTATATTTAGGAGATAAGTTCTAAGGAAGTTATGGCTTTCTGTAAGCTCCAGAATTCCATCTCGAATAGGTCATCATGGAATTTCCACTATAGTTATTTTTCTACAAAGTTTTAGACTCTGAATGACAACCCATTTGAGCAAAAACCTTGTTGAAGCTTGCTCCCAAATTTCAAATATTCTTTCGCTATATTTGTGGAGATACAATACAAGAAATTTATGGTTTTTGCAAGCTCCCGAAATACAACCTAAACAAGCAACATGGTGAAAATCATCATAACTCTCTGTCTGAGCATCATATTGTAGTTTCATAACAAGCTACAAAAAGAGGACATCTTGTATATTTCTATGTATCAATTTTAGGTCCGTGGGTCAAAACAGTGACAGGTGGCACTTTGTACAAGTTTGCTCTTTTGAAAAGGTATATAATCCGGTTACATTGGGAGATTGTGCATAAAAATTTCTTGGAGAATCCAATTTTGATCAGATGGGTAGCATTGGAAAGATGAGATAGAGGGCTACCACAAATATTAATTTCAAAACTTAAAGATATGAAAGTACAAAGTTATAGTCATTTCAAGATCGAGCTCCTAAAATCAAGGAAAAACAAGATGAGGAAGTTTCATGGCAAGGGTCAAGTAAATTGGATACTACATATGGAGAAATATTTTGATCTACATGGTGTACCATTATTACAAAAGGTACGTATTGCATCTAATTATTTAGAAGTGAATCAATTTTTATGGTATAAAGAGCTTTGTTCTCATAAAGCACTTGTCACGTGGTCAATTTTCACGAAGGAAATGATAGCACATTATGAGGATACAAAGAGAAACTCCTTCTTTAGCCAATTAATAAATCTCAAATAAAAGGGTTCAATGTCAAAGCATGTTGACTTCTAAAAATTGAATATAAGGGTAAATTATATTCCAAAGAATAAAATGGTTGATGTCTTCATAGGGACTTTAAAGGATAACATTCAACATGAGGTTTGTCTTTGGGAACCTGATTCATTGGGGAAGGCATTTAGGTTGGCAAGAAAAATTTAAGAGAAATTATGGAAATAAGGAATCCCACCACTCAAGACAATAATTATGGAAATGTTTTTTCTCCTAGCCTTCCACAACCTACAAGGTTTACACCACAAAAATTGGTAGAAAAAAGAGAAAAATGGCTTTGTTACAATTATGATAGCAAATACACTAAAGGTCATAAGTATGCTGAGAAGAAATTATTTTACATAGATGATGAAGAGGAGGAAGAAAAGGATCAAGAAACATCAAAATAAGTGGATATACACTAGTAACCCACCCCAGAGAAAGAAGAAATGAATCTGACCATATCTTGTAAATCATTGGAAAGAATTACCACTCCTCGAACTCTCAATATAGAAGGACATATCAAGAAGAAAAACGTTCAATAAGTGAAATATCACATCGAGAAAGAAGAAATGAATCTGAACATATCTATTAATGCATTGGATGGAATTATCACTCCTCAAATTATCAATATAGAAGAACATATCAAGAAGAAAAATGTTCAAGAAGTGAAAGATCACAGCGAGCATCAAGAAATGAATCCAACCATATCTTATAATGCATTGGAAGAAATTACCACTACTAAAACTATCAAGATAGAAGGACATATCAAGAAGAAAAAGGTAATATTGTTGATTGATTGAGGAAATACCTATAATTTTATTCATTATAAGATAGCCAAGGAATTGAATTGCTTCCTATATCCAACACCAAAGTGTCAAGTGATGGTTGCAAGTGGAGGAACCATAAATTCATCTGGAAAGTGCCATAATATCAATATATTGATAGGATAATATGTATTGAATAGCCCAATGCTTTCCATTCCAATGGGTGGTGCTGATGTTTTACTAGGGGTCCAATGGCTACAATTTTTGGGTACGATAGATTTTAATTTTCAAGAACTTTTCTTGAAATATTTTTGGGAAGGAAAGGAAGTTGAATTGACGGGTATCGAAGGGAAACCAAGAAATATAATCAACTCTAATAGCATGACAAATATCCTAAACAAGGAACAATCGGGCATAATTGCACAATTATGTTCACTAGAGGATCCCACATCGAAATCATGTATTTCTCCATATCTCCAAAACGTTTTGGACAATCATTCCAAGGTATTTGAGACTCCCAAAGGCCTCCCACCTATTGGTGATCATGATCATTCTATTCATTTGATTTCAGGAAGTGTTCCTCCAAAAATTATGCAAGAGCATTCACCCAAGGGAAAATCATTGTAAATAGTAGACATAGGGGGTGATGCATTTCAGGAAATAGTTTTCCTAAGTATCAAGTTAATGCAATATTTATGCCTTTAAGTGTCATTTCATTAGATAATAGGAGAATATGTAAATGCTCTCAAGACAAATAAATGAGAACATGAGTGGTGAATAAAAGACAAATAGTTAGAAGTCAAATCTAACTCTTACACGGTCCCATGACTCAAGGAACAAGAGAGAGCTTTTAGGAATTCATTAGAGTAGAAGTGGACCATTGAGATGATAAGGGAACTTTTCTATTTTAAAGCAGAGAAAAGATGAAGTGGATAAAGTCTGCCACATATGTATGCATGTAGCGAGCTTTAGGGCTTTTGTTAAAGGATGGATCAAGTCCTTCATTGTAATCCAATCCAAAGTTTCCATATAAATATATGTAAGCCTACGGGTAGAGGGAAAGGCCACTAATAGTAGAATCAGGCCTATGTGTGTGTGAGGGACTGGGAGTCTTGATTGTAATCAATTTTTCATGTTAATATACAGAGATTCATTTGGAACTAAATATATGTGTGAAAGGATAATGAGTGACTGAATTACATGTAAGTTATGAACTAATAGGTTCTGTAATGAATTGCAGGAAAAGTTCTGAACTACGCGAAGGCATAATATGGTCCAGAGGATTCATCAGGAATCTTTGAATCCAAGTGAAAACCAGACTTAGCTTTGGCAAGGAGTTGCGAAGCAAGAATTCGCTAAGGAGTCCAGTTCAGACGAAGCTGAATAGTGGAAGCGAAAGAACAAAATACTAGGACCTTTAGTAAGCCTAAATCATAGAGAAAACTTGATGAATTGAGGAAAAAACAAATTAAAAGGTTCGCGAGGAGAAGGGAAGTGTTAGATGTTCAGCAACCATTGGATCATTAAGATCAACGGCCAAGATTAAGTCGCGTTGGCAAAAACCCTTTAAAGATTATCGGAGCGAACCCTGGAAGATTGAAATGAGCAAGTGTCAATTTATCTTGAACTGTTGGATCATGACCAGATCAATGGTCACGATGTAAATCACAATCAAAAGTTGAAGGTACCAAGGGCTAGCGATAGTGGATAGCTGTGTGCAAACAGTGATTATCGCTTATCGCATATGGGAAGAGGTAGAGGTCACAACGGAATCATTTTGGAGCAATGCGTTGCGGACCCGATGATGATATGAATGCGGAGCTATAAGATTTGAGATCTGATAGATCCATTATTCCATTATATTTGCATTAAAGTGATGTGAGTGTTAACAAAGGGAATCAAATATCAGAAGGTGATGAGACACACGTGTAATGTGGCCTGCGGAAAGTCCCGATATCTGATAGCAATTGTGACGAGGGTAAACCTCAAGTTCTATGTGACAATTGTACGAAAAGTGGAGAAAAGTATGTTTTGTAGTAAATTCTTGTGTTAATGGATTTTATAAGGAAATGCGCTGGTGAAGGGGTTTTATATGTTAAATATGTATTAACCAATGTTTCATAGCAAAGGTTGTATTATATATATATATATACTCTATTATATTATATATATATATATATATATATAATATATAGATATAGATATAGATATAGATATATATATATATCTCTGTGTGTGTGTGTGTGTGTGGGCTAAAGGTTTGAACCAAATTTCTGAAGGGTTTTAATTCCCGATAGAAGTATTTAGAGGGAAAAGCGTTATACGATGTCTTGAGGATGAGTATAGTCCCAATAAGAGGTTTTAGGCGGGTTGATGCAAAGGAACTGCTTATAAAGGGACCTTGACCGTTTATGGTTTGATGATTTCACTCCATTGTAGACTTAAATACTTGGGGAAATTATAGATGCACTGTTAAATCCACACTGCGGGTATATGTTGGGTAACCCCGGCATCAGTTTGGCTAAGTATGGTTATATGCCAGGGATCCCTGCATCATTAGTGGTATCAGAGTAGATTTGTAATCTGTAAATGGAGAACTTTTGAAGTTATTGGAAGACTGTAGCATTCCATCAAATGCTTGGAGTAGGGAGGAATAGAGAATTTCTTGAAGGAAAGAGAAAGCAAGATTGCTTAATGAAAGTTTTGAAGGAAAGAGGACTTGGAAACCAACCAGAGGACAAGCCATTCAAAGTGTAGAAGAATGGGTAAAAAAAGATCATGTTGAGATCTTGAAGGTGAGGTAATATGTTCTATTTTAAATTGAGAATGTGTTATTTTATACTAATACAGAGGTGGCAACAAGAGAAGCTGCGAGAAGAATAGATGTGTTCATGGAGGCAGAGTAAGGAGCATACTCTGAAGAAGAAGTGGCAATTAACCTGAAGAATCCCACAAGAGATTGGACAAAGAGGACAATTGAAGTGTTCTCAAGAGGAAGTGAGAGATCGTAGAAGCCTAGAAGGAGCAAAGGTGTTGCTCAAGAAGAGGTTCCAGATAGAGGACCTATTCTTACCAAAACACTGAGTGAGGAGAGCTTAGTGAGGTAAGATTGCAGCCAGGAGGACTAGTTGTAGCAGAGGCTTGTTGGAGATAAGTGAGAAGCTCATGAATTAAGAGAAGAAGATGACTACTGATAGTCATAGCAGAGGTTCAGAGAGAAGCCACAACAGAAGATATGAGAAAGAGGATGCCAAGGCAAATGGAAAGAAGATGAGTCAAGAGGAAATTGACTAGGAAGTTGCGAAATTAAAAGAACAACTCAATGCATTAAGCAGAATGCTTGAGGAAAGCCAGAGTCTAGGTTGGGTCTTGAGGAAGAAGATAGTGGAATGACATTAGATGTAGAAAAGGCTACAACAAAAGCAATTGAAGTGGCTGATGGAAAAACTCAAGGAAGTTGAGTTGGAAATAAAAGTGGAAGAATCCATTTGTGAATGAGAACAAGGAGAATTTCTGGGAAAAAGTGAAGATGAAGACTTAAGACTAAAACCTCAAGTGGGGCCAAGGGGTCTAATGATTTTAAATCTGACAGTTTGTGTATGTATGAAGGTGAAACATGTAAAGAAGGACAATTGGTTGATATTGTCATGAAGAAGGAAGAAAACCAGCAGAATCTAAATGTCAAGCAACCAAGTGAAGGGCTTGAGGAGATTGAAGAAGAGACTATCAAATAATTTTTGAATCATATGGATTATTTAGAAAAATAAGGAGATATGATGGTTGAACCATCAAGTGAGACCATAGGGTCTTATATTTTTAAGACTAATATTTTGTCTGTGGATGCTGAACAAATGCAGAAGAATATTAATGTAGATGATGAGACAAGGATAACTCTTGGAGAAGGTAAACAGAAAGGTACTGAAGGCAAACTTGAGGAAGAGACTATGTTCACTGAAAACATAGTAAAGAGTCATCAATTGACTATGATGATAGCCACAATAGAGGTAGCCATGGAAAATGTTGAGATAGACAGTAGGAAAGAAGGCCATCAACTAAAAGATGTTCAGAAAGAGGAACCCTATGGAAAGGATTTAACCTTGGGAAAAAGAACACTAACAAAGGAATTTTTTACAGAGGTTGGACAGTCTTTTGAAGATATTGAAAGTCTGGACGAGTACTCTAGGAGAACAGAGTATGACGGAGAAGACCTCTTGAATGAGGGAAGTAGTGATTAGTTGCAGCAGAAAGACCTTGAGATTACAAGGGTCAGAGGAAGATATTGTTTTAACACTGTAACAAAGCACGTGAAGGGTGAAGCTGGAAGAAGAGAGAATTGTGATTAAATGCCTGCTAAGTGTGAAGAAGAAATTAAATTGTTGGAGAAACTAATGAGAGAACCTTATGGTATAACATAAGCTGCAATTATAGTTTCTAAAGTAGAAGATGTGTCTCAAGTAGCCATGGAGACAGGAAGATGTAATAATTTGTTTGCAAGTTCATTAAAAAGCATGAATGAGTATGAGTATGTGATCAAAGAGTTTGAGTAGATATTGTTTGAAGATGGTAAAGAGGCAGTAGGAATCAAACAATGTCAAAGTGAAGATAACCAACAACAGGTTAAGGGAGGAGAAGTTCACTACTGTGAACCCAAGATGGAAGATATCACCAGAACAGATGATGTGGAAGAGAGACTAACTGACAGTCTCATGAATTCTTCTGAGAATTTGAATCAACATTCTGATGTGCTGATAAAGGAGAAGGAGAAAATAGTGCAGCAAACTAAATTGCTTCCAAAGGAAAACAAGGCACAACAACCTTGTGTTTTTAATTCTAACAAGTGGTTTGTAAATGTAGGTTTAGTTGCAGATGCTAAAGGAGATTTGGCATAGATGAACAACCAAATGGAGGTGAAAGAAGAGAATTCTATGGACGAAATCAATCCATGGAATAGAGAAGTTAATTTGTTGGAGAAAATGTTGAACAATCACGATTCAATCATAAAAGAGGGTAAGGATGATAGGGAGGCAGCAAGTAAACCAAAGGATGAAGAAAGTAAAGAAAAAATGGCAATAAGCCAAGCATAAGTCAACATAGGAGTTAGCATAACAAGCAAAGCAAAAGAGGAGGTAATGTCTACAAGAAAAGTGGAGGTAATGTATACAATGGTAGCAAGAAAAGCCAACGTAGAAGACAATAGCAACAACTTGGAACACAAAGAAAGAGAAAGAAGTAAGGAGCAGAATATGGACCAACTCAAAGATATGTTGGACATAGAAATTGAAGAAATATGGTAGCTGATGATGCAGCAGTTCAAATGGAGCAAAATGGTAGCAAAAGGAAGGATGATCAATCAGAGTTTGAAACCAATTAACAAGAAGAAGAACATGGACCAAAAGACAATAGACATGCAGCAGCAACAAGAAAAAAAAAGCATGTGGAAAGTTACAGAACAAAGTGTGGGATCCAAGAAGACAAATATCAGAAGACACATGATCAAGAGATCATGAATACTTTCTACATTGGGAGTCTGATGTAGGAGGATTCACCCAAGGGAAAATCATTGTAAATTTGTAGACATAGGGGGTCATGCATTTTAGGGAATAGTCTTCCTAAGTATGAAGTTAATGCAATATTTAGGTCTTCAAGTGTGATTTAATTAGATAATAGGAGGATATGTAAATGCTCTAAAAAAAATAAATGAGAACATGAGTAGTGAATAAATGACAAAGAGTTAAAAGTCAAATCTAACTCTTAGACAATCCCATGACTCAAGGAACAAGAGAGAACTTTTATGAATTAATTAGAGTAGAAGTGGACCATTCAGCTAATAAGGTGACTTTTTTGTTTTAAATTAGAGAAAAGATGGAGTGGATAAAGTCTGCCACATATGTATGCATGTAGTGAGCTTTAGGGATTTTGTTAAAGAATGGATCAGGTCCTTCATAGTAATCCAATCCAAAGTTTCCATATAAGTATATGTAAGCCTATGGGCAGAGCGGGAGGCCACTAATAGTAGAATCAGGCCTATGTGTCTGTGAGCGATCGGGAGTCTTGATTGTAATTAATTATTCATGTTAATATACAAAGGTTGATTTGGAACTGAATAGACGTGTGAAAGGATAATGAATGATTGAATTACATGTAAGTTATGAACTCGTAGGTTCTGTAATGAATTGTAGGTAGAGTTTTGAAGTACGCAGAGGTGCAATATGGTCCAGAGGAATCATGAGGAATCATTGAATCCAAGTGAAAACCATAGTTAGCTTTGGAGAGGAGTTTCTTATCAAGAATTTTCTAAGGAGTCTAGTTAAGAGGAAGTTGAAGAGTGGAAGTGAAAGAACCGAAGACCAGAACCTTTAGAAAACTTGAATCATAGAGAAAACTTGAAGAATTGAGGAAAAAACCAAGAAAAAGGATCGCGTGGAGAAGTGAAGTGTTAGATGCTCAGCAGCCATTAGATCATTAAGATCAACTGCCAAGACTAAGTTGCGGCGACAAAAACCCTTTTAAGATTATCGGAGCGAGCCTTGGAAGATTGAGATGAGTGAGTGTCAACTTATTGTGAACCATGGATCGTGACCAAATCAATAGTCACGATGTAAATCGCAATTAGAAGTCGGAGTTACCAAGGGGCCAGTAATGGTGGTTAGCAATGTTGCAAACAATGATAATTGCTTATCACATATCGTAGAAGGCAGAGGTCACAGCGGAAGCATTGTGGAGCAATAAGTTATTGACCTGACGAGGATATGAATGTGAATCTATAACATTTGAGATCTAATAGATCCATTATTCCATTATATTTTCATTAAAGTGGTGCGACCATTAACAAAGGGAATTGCATATCAGAAGGTGATGAAACATAGGTGTAAAGTGGCTTGCGGAAAGTGTCGATAGCTGATAGCGATTGCAACGAGGGTAAAACTCAGGTTTTGTGCGACATTTGTACGAAAAGCAGAGAAAAGCATGTTTTGTAGTAAATTCCTGTGTTAAGTGATTTTATAAGGAAATGCATCAATGAAAGTGTTTTATATGTTAAATATGTATTAACCAAGGTTTCATAGGGAAGTTTATATATATATTTATATATATATTATTATATGCGGGTTAAAGGCTTGAACAAAAGTTCTGAAGGGTTTTAATTCCCGATAGAAGTATTTAGAGGGAAAAGCCTCATATGAAGGCTTGAAGATGAAAATAGTCTCGATGGAGCTTTCAGGTGGGTTGATTAAGTTCCTATGCATAGGAACTACTTATAAAGGGACCTTGACAATTTATGGTCTGAATATTTCACTCCATTATAGAGTTAAATACCTGCGGCAGTTGTGGATGCATTCTTAAATTCATATTGTGGGTATATGCTAGGTAACCCTGGCATCAATTTGGCTAAGTATGGTTATATGTTGAGGACCCTTGCATCAAAAAATTAGGCCTTGCAAATATCCATATGCCCACAAGAGTGGGAACTCATTCAAAAGTTGTAGAAGATCCCAGTTCAAACAATATTGAAAGAACTTGACAAGGAAGGGAAAATCATATTGGAGTCTAAACTAGTCACAGAAACGAGAAATTGACAGCTATGAAATAGATCAATTTCAGAGTACCTCATCAAGTGGAACAACTTACCCACTGAAGATTCCACATGAGAGGATAAGAATTTATATAAAAGCATCAAGAACTACTCAAGCATTGAGGACAACAATTTTCTGAAGGGGAGGGGCATGTTAGGTCCCTATAATACTAATGTAATCCCTTCTTGTTATTAGTACAACCCCCTCATTATATTGTTGTGCCCATGTAGTCCCCATATTGTTATTATTGTGCCCCATGTTAGCTCCTACTATAGCAGGTATTCATTTTTCATGATTGGCATTTCACAGGCCAAATATGTCGTACTTTGCTTGCTGCAATGCTCCTTTGCTCAAACAGTCTCCAAATGAAGAAGGCTACTTCAAGTTCATTCAATTGCCTTCAAATTTTGTAAAGTTATCCCGGTATCTCTACTTTTAGTTAAAGGGAGTTCAAAACAGTTTAATCTTGGTCTCCCTAGGTTTAAATTTCATGTTTTAGAATATAGAGATTGTAGATCTGGCCAAACAGTTTAATCTTGGCAGGTCCTTAGATAGGTAGAGAAACAGAAGAGCCCAAAAGCTTAATCTGGGCTCCGGAAGAAATAAGGGTAGTATGTAGATAGGAAAGCATCCAAAGAAAAATGTATGACGGGTTTGCAAGTCTAAGTGCACCCCCAAATAAAAGAAGAAAAAATGCTAGGCAAGTAGGCTGGGTAGGTAGTTCTGAGGTTGTTGAATTGTTGACCAGTTCCAAGGTTTTAAGGTATAATATCATGCAGAACATAATCAGCAAGGATTTGTAAGCAAAAAGGCTCAAAAGAGGTATAACTGACGCCCCTTCTCTGTTTCCCCAATCATTAACTAACTTCCCCAAAAAGAGGTCAGGATCTGCTTGACACCTCTTAAGTTCCATCATCTCCATAACACTAGCTTGAGTAAAGATCTGCTTTACTCAAAGTTGTTCCATATTTTCTTCCAAAATATGGTCCTACCCCCTTGTAACAGCCTAAGTTCTCCCGAACTTAGCGCTTTCTTATCATCTCCATATTAACCACTAACATTATTATTTAGCTCCCTATTCTTCCCATCCCCTTAGTAATATTAAGTAAAATCCCCCTACGTAATATCCCTCCCATTGGTTGAAAAATAACCATAAGATCTCCCGGGAATTGCTCAGTTTATCAGAAACTCAGCAAGAACCCCGACCTCCAAAACCACCTTCCAGATACGATGGACTCCTTCCAAAGTATAAAATCCCTCCGAGGTAATCAGACCCATTCCGAAACCTCAAGTACCCTTCACACCCACTTACTTGCTCCTTCCTCCTCAAAGCCGTTTTCGCATCGCACCTTCGCACTCTCATCTTCATACTAATCATCACCCATCCGTTCCCCGCCGATGCGATATTGCGATATCGGCGATCGGCGATCACAAATGCCGAGTGTCCAATCCATTCACCTCTCCGTCTCCACCGATGCGATATTACGATATCGTCGATCAGCAGTCGCAAGCGCCAAGTCTCCAAACCAATTCCCCATCGTTCCCCGCCGACGCGATATCGCGATATCGCATCAGAGTCTTCTCACCTCAGCACGTCTAGTATCTCACCACGTCGCTCTATACCAGGGACCCACAGCTGACGTCATCCATCGTACAGACGACGCCATGCTTACGTCAGCAGCCAGAAAAGCCGAAAAAGCTTCGCGTAGGAAGAAAAATCGCACTTCGGAGCTCAAGATCAAGAAACGGAGGCAGTTTCCGAAGCACTAATCGCACATCGCTATGGGAAATAGGCCATTTCAAGGAATATTTAGGGAATCTTCTGATTGTTAAGCCCATTGCGCGCCGAAAGAGCCCGAAAATCGCCCGATCGTGCCAAAGGATCCGGTTTGAAGACAGCAGCAGATCAATCACAGAGTTTAAAGTGTATCAGATCAAATCAGCAGGCATCAAGCGTGTCAAAGAGTATCAGTCGACGGCGGAAGCCATCAATGTAGCGGCAAAGTGTATCAGAGAATATCTTGAGCAGCGTCCCGAAGCAAGAGAAAATTGAATATCTTCCAGCAGATTCATAGAAGGAGAGCGAAACCACTTGAAGCTCTCAAATCATCATCATTGCACATTCAATTCACACCAAAGCCGAACTGCAGCCCCGAAGCACATTCACTCCAGCAGCACCGCATCTGGTCCCCAAGGGCCACCTCGTCACCTGTTCCGATCCAATTGCCCCCAGTGCAGCCAAAAAGATTTACTAGCATTTAATTCCAGCAGCATTTAGATTTTTGGAGAGTTCTAAATAGACCTGTCAAGGTCACTTGTAATGATGTATTTCCGATATTTTGTTTATAAATACCACCCTAAGCAATGTTGTGAGGGGTTGGTTGGTTGGTAGTAGTTGTTGGTCAGTCTTATTTCCAGCATTTTCTCTGAGCAGAGACTCGCACTCTGTAACTGTCATAATTTCCATAATCAAAGATTGCTGAAAGCATGGATTGCGAAACAACTTGATGTTTTCTCTTGGCCAAGGAATGATCACGGAATTCCTGTGCTTCTACATGATCCAATAAGTGTTGCTCTCTCCTATTTTATTTTATGTTTTTTTATCACCTTTCCGCCTTTCTAAATTGCAGAAAAAAAGAATAGCTTAAGATTTGTTCCAATACGCCTTAAGTTCAATTTCTGCGTTTTTCAATGTTTTCTTCAGAAACAGTTATGATCTTGTATTCTTAAATGATCTGGTTTACGCTATTTCTTTCACATATGAGTGCATGTCTTAGGAATTCTTAACTGCTCCG
>APFE031123315.1:50305-64164 GCA_000404065.3 Pinus taeda
TCCAAAACCATGGACCGAAAACCATCGCGTCCAAAAAACATGTGCGAAAATCATGCACAAAACCATAGGTGGGTCCGCCCAACCTAACATAGGGTCCAAAAGCAAAATTTTCCGGGGCGCTGCCCCGAACCCCATAAAGTGGGGTTACAGGTACCCCTCAAACCCCCTATTAACTATGTGGAAAGAATATAACACAACCCAACAGGTTTGGTGGACTTTGGAAGCATAGGTGGAGAAGACTTGGATAAGGTTGGTGAGATGAGGTCTCCCTGCAGATCAGAAACTCCTGCAACAACATACATTATTTTCTTCATTTATGCACAACTTCATTTGTATATGGAAAATATGAGTTGAATTTAGGAAAATAGAGTTATTAATGGCTAATGGCTAAGTTTATGAATGGAAGTGCTTCTAAACCATAGAGAACTCAAGAAACCAAAATGATAATTGCAGGTACTTCTAAGGAATTGAGAAATAATGATCTATGCAACAAGAAATCCTAAGTTATGCAATGATCAAACAATAAATTTGTTTTCAGGCTGTGAGAATGGAACCCTCAAACCATGATCCCATAAGGGATATGAGGCAAAGTCGACTACCACAAGATTTTCAGAAGTATTTAATTTCACTATTGTACCACTGATCTATCTGTCCACAAATGGAAGAAAACTAAGTAATCATCCAAATACTTGCAGATTAAACAAAACCTAAATCACTTCAACAACTAAATATGAATGTAATCTAAGCATACATATACAAAAAGAAGAACCTCTGCTACTAGGGTTGGGACCTAACCCAAGAGCTTCAGCCCTCTGAGTCAAATTAGTGCTGGATCAAGGGAATGCTTCTCATTCTCATCAAAATGTCAAAAATGCATAAGAGTAATCAGTCATAATGTCTTATCTCGAAAATGCCTCTTGGATACAACAAAAAAATTTGAATCCTAATGAGGCCCTAGGCATTCTTATTTATACAACTGAAACTACCAACAACTTCCTTAAAATTAGATAGGCTTGGCTCCCAAACTCGAGATTAAATTTTCTTCAATCATCACTGGCTTAGCTGATAATGACCTCGGTGGGCTTGGCTGCTTGTAACTTTGAGATGATGAGATCTGGTGGAGGAATATTCAAGTGATTGAGGAGTTAAGGAGGGAGATCCAATCTCCTTAAATACCTCTTTCTTGTATACTTCGATTTCCTGCCCTTAAATTAGCCAAAATTGCTCCAAATCCTGCAATTAATGCACTTTAGGCCACATGATATAACATCTCATCTTTACCCTTCTCGCTAAGAAAAATATAATAAAATCTGTAAACAAAATGTGAGAAAAGTTTATTTTAATAAGATCGAGAGGGGCATTAAGGTCCATATAATTTACCTATTGATGAGCCTAATCCTCACCCCCCTAATGAAAGTGTTTCTCATCCTCTGAGCAACTCAATATATGTCCATGTATTTCAATTCTCTTATGGCCTCTCTGACATCCCAGGCTTTTGTTGATGTATTCTCCTCTTGTGGATAAAATCCCGCATGCATATCTATTTCCTCCCACTTCTTTATTTCCTCTTCCTCCTTTCTTCCTTCTAACATACCTAAGAGTAGTGTTGGGTTGAGTTTCAAACCAATCCAGTTGATTTTGATTCTCTGTAGTTCCTTCTTATACAATGGGGTCCTTTCTAGTGCATCTCGCATTATTTCAAGGGAATGATACTCCGTGATCCTTAGGTTGTATGGTAGGGTGCCCCATCTCCTTTGGCATGCTTGTTGGATTTCATCACCTAGAAATCCCAAGGTATCTTCAAAATGAGTGACTGCTTGCTCTAGTGTAGCTAGGTATCTTGGTGCAAGCTAGGGATCATCGACGATGATGTTGTGGGTGCTAATGAAAACCATGGAATTGATCTGTTCAGATTTGATGTAAAGGGGCTATTTTTCTTCTCTTTCCAATGCCCTCTTTACTTCCTTAGCCCCAACCTCCTCATGACTCATCCATGATGCAAAGGCCATTAGTTGTAAGTCCCCCAACTTTGCATTGGGGTCCCACACTTTCAAGTCTATTAAGGCCAAATTGTGTAAGTAGAATTTAAATATCTTGGCCTTATCCTTCAAGGTGCTTTGGTCACAGAGCTCAATGAACTTCCTATACTCTTAGAAAGGAATACTCCCTAGTTGTGCTAGGGTCTTTATCTGAAATTGCAGCCATTGATATTTTAGGTACAACGCATATGACTTTGGTGGCATCTTGCACTATAGTGCCTCCATAGAGAGGCTTGCCATAATGGCCAATTGGCTCTGTTTTTCCTATAATTTCCTCCTCAGCCATGTGTTTTCTGCCTCTAGTTCAGATTTCATAACTCTTTCCCTATATCTCATCTTACTCAACTCTTTGCCCTTCTCTAGTAGCTTCTCTTCCATATGGCCCACATCCTCTTCATTTTTTGATTTAGAAATTTGCATCCAGCGATGTGTCCTTTCTCTCTCCTTCTCAAGCTCAAAGAAGAGAGGTGATAAGGTGCTAAAAATTAGGCTTAAAATCAAATTGTTAGAATCTTGTTAAACTTAGCTTCAAATCAAAGAGCTTGTCATTCTGATTCCAACGGTGTGAACGACACTCAAATCTGAGCTTGTATGCAAAAGTTAGAGAAAGTCAAAGTTCAAGTTTGACTTGCTCACATGGTAAGATTGGATGATGTGGCAAGGTCCTTCAGTGAATGAGGAGGCACCAAGTGGAAAGTTTCCATTGGCCCCTGCATGTCACAAATCGTAATTGCAGGTACGTCGATGTTAGATATTGGCCCCAAGCAGGGAAGGGTGCGATGCGATAAGCCAAGTGGGAAGGTTGTCAAGAAATGGCAGAAGGTGCGATGCGATTGATCGCAATCACAGATCGGCGAAGGGTCGGTGTTACAGAATCAACCCCCACCAAGTACCAAGTTACGATGTGATATCATAATTGCAAATTGTAACGGTGCAAAGTTCTGCATATACAAAACCCCAGGTATTCGCCGAATTGCGAAATGCGATAAGTCCCCAAATGCAAGATGTTTATTGGTTACAGTTAATACTCCCATCGGGTCTGCCACATCAAAATCACACATCGCAAGCCATGTTCACAAGACCATAAGCCTACAGAACTCTGCCGATTGCAATTTGTAATAAGACAATCTGTGCCGACAAATTATGGCCCGCCGTGCGGCAAAATTTTTGCCCAGTTAGCAGATTTTAAGAGCTCAATTGTAGGAACATGTTGGGTGTGGAGAAATTTGTGGAACAAATAATGGAAGAACTAGGAGAAATAATAAATTCTTCATTTTTCCACCAATTAGATGCAAAAAGAGGCTAGATAGCCATTTTTTAGTATTCTGGATTGATTGGAGCATTGCAAACACATATTTTTATACTTTTGAGCATAATAGAGAGGCCCAAGCAATTGGAAGCTAGACCAAGGAGACGTGCTTTTTGTAATTTGTTTTGATAATGTTCTGTAGATGTTTATGTTGTTGTTCAGTTTCTAGTTTATGTTAAATTGCTCATAAAATTAACATAAAAACTCTTCATTTCACTTGCAAAAATTGGTAAATCCTTAAGCACAATGGAAACATTTTGTTTATAATCTGAGGAAAATCTTAGCACTGCAAACTAATATTCTAAATCAGATCAATTTGGTATCAGAGCACTAGGTTTTCTTTCTGAAAGAAGGATTTAATTTTTTGCAATTTTATGTCATGCTTACAAGGTTAAAATTCAAAAGAGGTGAAGGACAGCTCGTTGGAAGCCCTAAAGTTGGGTCAAGGGGAAGGAGAGCAAGGTTGCCACAATCTCCAACACCAGTTCAGCCTTAGGTTGCAGTTGAGACTCTAGAGATCATGTCTCATGAAGGAGAACCTACAAACATGATAGAAGATGAGAAGACCTTCAAAAAGGCTTTCTTTGATATGACAAAGACAGTGAAGGTCCTCTATGAAGAGAGGAATATCAGGTTGCAAGGAGAAAGTTCCAAACCTCCCAAAGGAGAAGGCTATTCATAAGGAGGTAATGGGAATGGAGACAAACCTCCATCCTCTCCACCATATTGTTCATCTTCTTCTTCATAAGAATCTTCACACACTTCGACTAATACAACCCTTACTCATATTCATCATCACTCTTCAAAAGAGACTGGTAAATCACCTTTTTAAACTTGATTTTAAATTCGAGTCGCCCATGTATAATGGTGAAGTGAATGCAGAGAAGCTTGATAATTGGATTCATTAGTTGGAGGTCTATTGCGGGATTCAAAACCTTCAAGAGGATGACATAAAGATCCAATTAGCTTCCTTGATAATGGAGGGTGCAACACTAGTATGGTGGGAATCAAAGACCCAAGAGGAGATTAAAAACACTGTAAGATATGAATTTCTTAGAATGATTTCATTATTTCTATTAAAAGACATTTCTACCCTCTAGCTTATATGTATAAATCCATTATGAATTGGCAGAACTTTAGACAACTAAAAGGTCAAAATGTGAAAGATTACACCCAAGAATTCAAAAAAAGGTATCTAACGTTAGGTGTAGATTTGCAGTCACAGGACAGATTGCTGAAATACAGAGGGGGTTTACAAAATTACCTACACATATTAGCTTAATGTTTAATCAAAGTAATATAGATGATGCGTGTGTGCAAGCTACTCATATTGAGGCAAGAGGGAAAAACACCCCAGAAGAAGGTAGTAAATAGCCATTTAAGAGTAAGGAAAGAGAAAAGGATTTTAAAGGGAAGATAAAGAAAAATGTGTCTATAAAAAAAGAAGGATAGAAAATTACATGCAAACTTTGTTCCATAGGGGATCATGATGAAGCTCACTATTGGAAGCTTCATCCCGAAATGAAACCAAAAAGAAACAACAACAAGGGAAAACAAAAGACAACTACAACCACTCAACAAGATTTAGGATCTGATTCAGGTGATGAAACTAAAATCACAACCATGGGGTTAAAAGGAAAAGAATTTGTTTCTAGCACTAGTTCTTCATACTTGCAAAATGAAACTCCAAATGAAAAAAAGGAGAATAGAACTATTTCACATGAGGGTGATCTAAAAACATAACAAGATTGATACGTTGCTTGATAGCAACTTTCAAGCCAATCTTATCTTTAAAATCATTGTCAAGAGTTTAAATATAGAAATTGTTCCACATCATAAACCATATCCACTTGGATGGGTGTGACAATGCACAATTGCAGGTTACTAGAAATTGTAAACTAAGATACGCTATTACTGCAAATTTTGTAGATGAAGTGGAGCTTGACGTTGTGACTTTAGATATCTATGGCATGGTTTTGGGTAGCCCATACCTTTATGACAGAAAATGTATCTTCCATTGACATGGAAATAAATATCATTTATTAAAAAATGGAGTAGAATATATTGTGAGATCTCACAGCAAGAAAACAAATCTTTCGATTGTTAATGCAGGGAAGATGAAAAGACTAGTGAATTCAAGCAAGAATTTTGTGCTTCTCATGATCAAACCCAAAAATAATGTTGATAATGAAGCTTTTAAAGGTTGTGATTCGAATTTGAAATCTGAATTGGTTGATGTAGTTAACCAATATGATGAAATATTTAAGGAACCAAAGGGATTACCTCACAAGGGAGGAATTCAACACGAGATACAGTTGTAGCAAGATTGTCCTCTTCCTAACATTGGCATGTACAGGATGTCAATGATGGAAAGTGCAGAAATTAAGACGCAAATCCAAGAGTTGTTGAATAAAGGGATCATTAGATCATCTTCCTCGCCTTGTGGCTCACCTGCATTCTTGGTTCCAAAGAAGGATGGAACATGGCGCATGTGTGTGGACTTTCACGCATTGAACAAAATTATGGTAAAGAATCATTACCCACTGCCTAGAATAGATGATTTATTGGATCAATTGAAAGATGCAAATTATTTTACTAAGTTGGACTTAAGAAGTGGCTACCATCAAATTAGAATAGCTCAAGGAGACATTTGGAAGACAATGTTCAAAACAAAATAAGGTCTGTTTGAATAGTTAGTTATGTCGTTTGGTTTATGTAATTCTCTTGCTACATTCATGCGTGTGATGAATGATGTACTATTGAGGCCATTTCTTGATGAATTTTTCATAGTCTACTTAGATGACATCTTAATTTTCAACATATCCCATGATGAACATGTCATTCATGTAAGAAAAGTACTTGATGCCTTGAAAAAAAATAGTTGTACCTTAAGATGTCAAAGTGTGAGTTTGGAAAGACTACTTTAGTTTACTTGGGTCATATTGTTGGAGGAGGTGAGTTGAAAATAGATCCCTCCAAGGTTGATGCCATTGTAAATTGGCCAAGGCCCAAGATAATAATAGAGGTAAGAACTTTTTTGGGGTAGCCCAATAGTGAAGGAAATTTATTGCTAATTTTTCTCTTATAGTAGCTCCTTTGCATGCGTTGACTAGCATGAAAAACTGTTTTTAGTGGGGAGGAAAACAAGAAAAGGTCTTTGATGCGTTGAAGGAAAATATCAATACAGCTCCCGTACTCACACTTCCAGACTTGAGACAGTCATTTGAGATTCATACAAATGCTAGTGACTACGCTATGGGTGCAGTCCTCATGCAGCATGGTAAGCCTATCTGTTTTCATTCGGAAACTTTTAATGGTGCATTGATTAACTATCCTACATATAATAAGGAATTGTATGCATTGGTGCAAAGTGTGAAGAAATGGAAACACTACCTGATGGGTAAGGAAACAATCATTCACACTGATCATCAACCATTGCAATAATTTCAATATCAATCAAAGTTGCAGCAATCAAGGCACTTCAGATGGATGGGTTTTCTTCAACAATTCCACTTGGTAATCAGGTATAAGAAAGGTATCTACAATAAAGTTGTTGATATGCTTTCTAGGCTGATTGTTAGTGCAACTACTTTACTCGAGCATAATTCTATTTTACATGAATGTTATATTGAGCAATATGCATTAGATAATGACTTTCAATATGTTTATGCGAGCTTGAGTCAAGGTAACAAAGTAGAGGAATTGGATTATCATTTTCATGAGAACTTGTTGTACCATCTTGGCAAGCTTTGTATTTCGCAGGGAGAAAGAGTTAACATCATAAGAGGGGCACATACTTCTCTTATTGTTGGTCATTTCGATGTAAGTAAGACGGTGGCACATCTACAAAAGTATTGTTATTGACCTCATATGCTTGAAAGTGTGTCTAGTTTTAATAAGGGATGTTCATTATGTGCAATTAGTAAGCCTAGAAATATGAATTTAGGATTGTACACACCACTTCTTGTTCCTTCACTGCTGTGGGAGAATGTTTCTATGGATTTTGTAGGAGGTCTTCCATTGTCAAAAATAGGTCATGATTATTTGTATGTAGTTGTGGATAGGTTCAGAAAAATGTGTATTTTGATGCCATGTAAAAAGAAATTTACAGCTAAACAAACTGCTAAGTTATTCTTTCATAATGTTAGGGTGCATTTTGGATTTCCTACATACATTGTTAGTGATTGAGATTCTCGCTTTGTGAGGACTTTTTTGGTCAAACTTGTGGGGATTCATGGACACCAAACTGAAAAAGAGTACATCCTTTCATCCACAAATAGATGGTCAAACAGAGGTAGTGAACAAAACAATGATACATCTTCTTCGTGGATATTGCAGCAATCGTCGTAAGTTGTGGGATGAACAGTTGCACTATATTCATCATGCTTACAACTGAGCCAAGAACTCTTCCACTCAAACTTCACCATTTGATGCATGCATGGGATACTTGCCTAAATATCCTTTGGATTTTATTTTTGGCAAAGATGTTGCTATTGAAGTTTATAGCGACATAGAAAAAGCAAGAAAGTTCATTGAACAAATACAATCAGTGCACCAAAAGGTTCAAGAACAACTTGAGAAATGCCAAGGCAAGTATAACGCAAGTTATGAAAAGGATCTTCAAGATCATAAGTTCCAAGTTGGTGATGAAGTTTGGCTTCACATTAACAAAGAAGGCTCCAAGGAGAAGATTAAAATCTCAAACCAATTAGATATGGTCCATTTAGAATTTTGGAAAAGATTGGTAACAATGCCTTCAGGTTGGATTTTCCTTCATATATGAAAATTTATGTTGTTGTTAATGTTGAGAATTTAAGGTTGTATGAGCCTCCTTTGATTGAAGATCAAGGAAAAAATATTCAAATTCCATCTATTGAACACTTTTCTCTATAATTCCTTGATGCGCTTCAGCAAGACACTATACTTGACAGAAGAACAAGGACAACAAAAAGGGGAAGTATTGATTATCTTCGAGTGGGGATAAAAGGTACAATTCCTTCAAAATCCAAATGGATGGAGGTTGAAAAGGTGAGGGAACTATACCATCACCTGCTGAACAATTGAAAGTGATCCTTTTGGGGTCCAAAAGTCTTCCAGTGGAGAGGAGTGATCAGGTACTCAAATTAGGCTCAAAAATCAAAGTGTCAAAATATTGTTAAACTTAGCTTCAAATTCAAGAGCTCATCATTCTGATTCCAACGGTGTGAACGAAACTCAACTCTGAGCTCGTATGCAGAAGTTAGAGGAAGTCAAAGTTAATGTTTGACTTGCTCACATGGTAGGATTGGATGATGTGACAAGGTCCTTCAACGTATGAGGAGGCGCAAAGTGGAAACCTACTATTGGCCCCCACATGTCACAACTTGCAATTGCAGGTAGGTCAGCATTAGAAATTGGCCCCCAAATAGGGAAGGGTGCAATGCGATAAGGCAGACAGGAAGGTTTTTAAGAAACAAATGGAGGCACGATGAGATGGATCGCAATCACAGATCAACGAAGAGTTAGTGTTACAGAATAAGCCCCTGGTAGGTAACGAGTTGTTATCTGATATCACAATCGCAAATTGCAAAGGTGAAAAGTTCTGCATATACAAAACCCTATGTATCCGCTGAATTGCGAAATGTGATAAGTCGCCAGATGCGAGATGTTTATCGGTTCTGGTTAATACTCCCGTCGGTTACACCACATCGCAATAAAACATTGCCTGCCATGTTCACAAGACGATAAGCTACAAAACTCTGCCGATTTCTATTTGTGATAAGACAGTCAATGCTGACAAATTATGGCCCGCTGTACAGTGAAATTTTCACCTAGTTAGCGAATTTTCAGAGCTAATTTGTAGGATCATGTCAGGTTGGAGCAATTTATGGAACGAATAATGGGAGAACTAGGAGAAGTCATAAATTCTTCAGTTTTCCACCAAATTGGATGCAAAAAGAGGATAAATAGCCATTTTTTAGTATTTTGGAATGATTGGAGCAGGTTTCAGAAGCATTTGAACATTGGAAACATAGACTTTTACACTTTTGAGCATAATATAGAGCGTCGAGGCATTGGAGGCTGGACTAAGGAGACGTAGCCCAGGAGGGGTGAACTATTTTATCATGTGCTTGTTGTAATGTGTTTTTGATGATGTTCTGTACATGTTTATTTTTTTTGGTTTATGTTAAATTGCTCATAAAATTAACATAAAAACTCTTCATTTCAATTGAAAAAATTGATGAATCCTTAAGCACAATGAAAGCATTTTGTTTATAATCTAAGGAAGATCTTAGCACTGCAAACTAATATTCTAAATCAAATCAAGAGGGATGGAAAATTTCTGTGGTATTACTTTGCCTCCCTCAATGAATCTGTAATAGGATCCGAGATTGGGTTGTGGTCTAGGTTCTTGAAACTCTTGGGATTCTCCCTTTAATGTATTTGGAGAATTTTCCTCCTCTCGTACTTGTTTTGCTGCTTCCTTGACTTTCCTTTTTCCTTGTTGTCGTTCCTGCTGCTTTTCATGTGTTTCTTGTAGTGTTGACAGAGTTTCCTATAGGACTTCCTGTGTTTCCTATAGAGGATTTTCCTTTTCTGAAATGGGGTCAAGGGTTCTTTGATTTTATTTCTCGAGGTTGAACTGGTGACATGCCTCCTAACATAGGTGATTGGCAACTTGGGGGAAGCCTATTTTGACGTATTTTGACGTGCCCACTTCACCTTTCATTTCCGGGGAGACTAGTTTTTCTTTTCCTTTTGGTGAGTTTTCAATAATGATAGGACTCTTGGTAGGTGTTTGTTGTCTCCCCTGTTTGATCCTAGTGCTCCTCCTTGTTTTGTAATATAGGGGAGTATGCCTTTACCTTTTTCCTATTGATTTTATGGGTGTGCTTAGAGTAGTCAAGGAAGCAGTTGCCTCCTTCTCTGTGGGTTCAGGAGACACTTTTGGAGATTCCTCCCCTTCCCTGGTATGTTTTTTTATGGATTTGCATCATACTTCTATTATTCTTCTCCATTATTCTCTTATCCCTCCTCTTCTTCATTTGTTTTATTTGTCTTTGCCCCCCTTCTTCCTCTTCTTCTTCAGGTTCCTCCTTTCCTTCTTATGGTTCCTCCTTTTCTTCTTCCTCGAGTTCTTCTTCTTCCTCTTCAAGTTCTTCTTCTTCCTTCACGAGTTCTTCTTCTTCCTCCTCACCACTAGAGGTTGGGTCCCTCTCATATTCAATTTCTTTAACTATAGCTTCCCTGTCAATGTCCCTAAATGTGGACCATAGAATAGGGACTCTTAATTGGATTAAGGTGTCTTCTAGTATGAGCTTGATTAGTCCATGATGTGCCAGCTATTGAAGTTTTCCTTCCTGTACTCTTATTCTCATGTCTATTATCGATTGCAACAAGAATTAGGCCACACTAAGTCTTCTGTTAAGGGGTAACTTTTCACCAAATCTCAGCTCATGGAGGAGTTTGAATTGGTAACCATATACTATATTGAGCCTTCACAAGAAATATATTTTTGAATGTGATAGCTTACTTCATCCCGAGAATAGGGAAGGCTCTCCCTTCTAATCCCATTTTTCCCCTCAATTGGCTCTTCATCTCTCAACAAGAAGTTATTCTTAGCATAAGTGTTTCTAGCTTTATCCTCCTTTCTCCATTGCATGCCTAGATGAAGTGTAGTTATTTTCTAATGATTTCAGGGGTAATTGTTACTGACAATCCTCTTACCACTGAAGTAGCACTGACTCTAGCCTGGGTTGTGAGTGACATGGAAAATTTCTAAGCTACATCATCATCATATCCTCTAAGTAGTGTTAGGATATTCCGACTACCATTGATCTGTGATCTGTTTGTGAGCGGTGTCCTTTGGTGTTCTGTCTGAGGAACTTACCCTGTAAATTCCTACATGGTATCAAAGCTATTTGAGGGCCGCGCCCGTTGGTGATCCAAATTTGAAGCCGGTAGAACTGCATCCGACTGCCATTTCCTAGATCTGCTGTTTCTGACTGCTTTCGGGCCGAGAGGACTGCTCTGTTATGTTAGGAGCATATGCTCCAGTGAGGAACCCCTTTCGTTTCACGCGAAAAGGTTTCTGGTAGCCCTAGCTTCGTCATTTTTAAGATCTGGAGGTATATAGTGTTTATTTGTAGTTTCTAGTTATTTTTTCTCTCTGTATATTATTTTGGTTTATTTAGCTTCCTTTTTATTACCGGATCTATACCTTTCATTTCTGCGCATGCTCTATGCCCTGCGACTCTGTGCGATCTGGGCAAATCAAAAACAGAAAGGAAGGATTTTTCTCATGCGTATGCTCTTTTCCGCTGCGCCTTAGTGTGATCTCAGAAAATCAGAAACATTGAGGAAAATATTTAGTTTCTAGGTAAAGCTAACTTTAAGTCGTAAGGTTTGTTTTTTTTGTATGTCCGTGTTGGGTTTTGTGTTTTTTGTTTTGTAGGGAAAAAAAGAGCTTTCTCAAGCAAGCACGCAACCCAAAGCTTCAGTGACTAAAAAAAAAACAAAGCCCCCCCCCCCCCCTCCTGTCTCCTCTCAAAACTTTTTGTTTAGCTCACTTGGTTCAAAGCTAATTTATGAGAGTAGATGTCTTGAGTTCAAGTCTCTTTTTTGTTGGAAAGGGGGCCTTTTTTTCATTTCCGCACATTCCCGCACCTCGACGGTGCCTTCATCAACTTTTCTTCAAAAAGCCATAACTTCTTCATCCAGAAGCCGTTTTCAGTGCCGTTTTTCTTGAACCAGCCTAATTTTTCAAGATCTTTCCATTGGAACACTTAGGTTTAGCATATATAGCTTCATTTTCTATTAAAATGGAAAGTCCATGCCAAGTTATTCTTGACAACACCAACTACTTCCAATGGTGGTCCTACATTGTGGATTTACTTAGAAGTAAAGGTCTTTACAGAATAGCCTCAGGCCAAGAAACCAAACCGAAAGATGAAGATAAGGCAGCTAAATGGGAAAATAGGCAAGAGCAAGCACATGGGTTTATAGGGATGTCCATTTCTCCAGATTTTCGATTCCATATTGCAGAACTTGATACTCCTGATGAAGCAATGAAGCAGATTACTAAAGTTTTTGGAGTCAAAAATGAACTTAGAGCCCATCAACTTGAAAATGAGTTGCTTACATTGGACCCCAATAATTTTTCTTGCATTGAAGATTTTTTGTCCAAATTTAAGACCCTTAGACTTCTCTTGGAAGGTGTTAAGGTTAATAAAGAAGATGGTAACCTTATCTATTCCATTCTTACTAAGTTGGGACCAGCCTACTCTGTGTTTGTTTCCACCTTCCATTCTACAAGAGAAGCCTTCATTTCTCAAGGACAAACCTACAAGTCCCCTTCCTTTGATTCTTTTTCTGATTCTTTAATAAGAGAACAAGAAAAACTCTTACACCTTGGTCTTCTTAATCTTGGAAACTCTTCTAAGAAAGCGTTAACCGCCCAGTAGCAACCAAATTCAAAGAATCCTAAGAAGTCGTATCCTAAAAGGAATGGTCCTAAACCAAACAAGGGCCCTAAGCAATTTCAGCCTCAAAATGAAAAATCATTTCACCAGAATGATAAGGCAAATAAAAACAAAGGCAAGAAAACTGATAGACATTGCAACTTTTGTAATCGAGATGGCCACTTAGAATCTAAATGCTTTAAGAAGATGGAAGCCTTGGAAGCAGCAATGAAGAAGCATAACATTAATTTGGAGCACTCTTCAAATTCATCTTCAGGAATGGCACTTTCTGCATGTGGTTGTCAAGCATCTCGATTTGGCTATGCATTAAATGTCTCTTCTTCCTCTCATTCTCATGAATGGCTCATTGATTCTGGAGCTTCTTATCACATGGCAAAAAATAAAGCCATGTTTTCTTCTTTAAATGATTTAACACCAAAAATATATATGTTGGTGATAATAGATCCCTTAGTGTTGTAGGGACTGGAACTGTTCATATAGACAATGGTCAATTTAATGATGTATTATGTGTTCCAACCTTATCCTCCAACCTTCTATCTGTATATCAGATAACTCATTCAGGTGAAGGTAAAATGTTGAATTTTCACCTCACGATGTTGTAATCAAGGACCTAAAGGATCCTAGACAGATTTTAGCTACTGGCATTGCTGATGATTCCACAAGGTTGTATAAGTTTCACAACTTTGGGTCATCCCATCTTCCCTCAGTATTTGTTGCTCATAATGATGAAGTGAGCAAACTTTGGCATGATCGATTTGGTCACTTAAACTATCGCTCTCTTCAGAACCTATGTAAAGAAAATATGGTGACAGGTCTTCCCATGGTATCTTGCAGAGATGGTGTTTGTTCCGGATGTGTACTCAGAAAACATCATCGGGACAGTTTTGAAAAACGTGCCTCTTGGCACGCCTCAGCCCCTCTACAACTTGTGCATAGTGATTTATGTGGTCCACTTCCAGTTGTTTCCTTCTTTCGCTACAAGTATTTCTTAACTTTCATTGATGATTTCTCCATATGCACTTGGGTATACTTCTTAAAACTCAAGAGTGA
>APFE031123315.1:66266-100322 GCA_000404065.3 Pinus taeda
TCTCACAGAGGCGAAGTTCACTAAACTTCGATATATGCTTAGAGTTCAGGAAGTTGTCACTAAGGGGGGATAGGCTTAGTGCCTCCTTCCTTCTCCTATTGTGTCATATTTGTAAATCCTTCAATCCTATCCCAAGTTGTTCTTAAGGGGGGATGTTAGGATATTCCGACACATAGGAATAGTTAAGTATAACTTGGTCTAGTATAGAGTTAGGTAAAGTGTGTTCTTTACTATGTACATTTGTAACTTACAATCCGACGGTCACGATATGTAGTGATCCGACGGTTCATTCTCTCCTCGGTATTACCGACACTTGATCTGTGGCTTAACGCCCGATTGGTCCATGATCTCTATTTAAAGAGCATGGAGGGTCATTTGTAGGTTAACTGTTCACGAGAGAAGCTTATGTAAAATGTCATTCTTTTATTAATAAATTGCCTGAAGTGGCCGCTTTGGCTCAGGCCATGGACTGTTTCCCTCTTTGAGGGTTTTAACCACGTAAAACATACTGGTGTATTGATCTGTGATCTGTTTGTGAGCGGTGTCCTTTGGTGTTCTGTCTGAGGAACTTACCCTGTAAATTCCTACAAGTAGCTCAAACAATCCCAACCATTGATGCCTTCTAAATATCTATACCACAGGGGGATTGAGGTTTATTCAGGATGTCCCTATGGGCTCCCTTTTGTTGAAACCTCATTTCATATTCTCCTCACCCACAAGGTGACTATAGGTAGTTTGGTGGCTTAGCTCTAGAGCTTCCAAGGTGACTGTGGGTTTAAATTTTAGGAGGATGATGACTGCAATTCTCTCTTTATCCACACACAATTTATCCGCACAATTCTATCTATCCCCAGGAACACTGTAATTACTAGAAAAAAATGAAGATTTATTTTTCTTTTTATCTTTCCTATCTATCAAGTCTAAACAAAGAGGATATGGTCCACCTACCTTTCACAGTGTTTCCCTGGGTGAGGAGAATGTTTTAATAGCTAGGCCTTAGGCACCCCCTTGCAGAGTTTTTTGACAATTCCCACTATTTCATGTAGTTCTCTGTTTTTCCTATAGGTGTTCACTGTAGGCTGGAAGAAACATGTTTTATTCTTCAATGGCTCTCCCAGGTGGTCCCATTTCTATAAATCTCGAAATGAATGATGTGTGCATGAAACTTAGGAATTTTTTCCATTTATGGTCGATTCCTCGGAGCGTTGTGCTAGCTGGAAGTGTACATGATTTCCCTTTTGGACCATTGGTCCACTGTTATTTACCATCCAGCCTTTCCTCATAATCATCACCCACTCCTATACAACTTAACTCGATCACCTTTTCGACGTATTTTCTTTGATGTGACCTTACCACATGGCTTGCTGACTAGGACTTTACTTTTTATTTTCGGGTTGAGGGTGGCCAAGTTAATTGGCCACCTTCAACTTATAAAATCAACTTTTTAATATTCCTACACTTTTATAACATTCGTACTTAGGAAAGAGTGTGGATGAGGTTCCATACCTATGGCTTCCTTTGCTTGGTCGACGCATGCTGAAGGGTGGCTTTGTTCTGCATCTTCTTGTTTAGGTACATGTTTTCCTTGGCTCTTGTTTTGTTGATTTAACCCAACTGATATGTTTGTCTTATTTGTTGTGGTCTACATGTTCTTGGCCTCATATGCTACTACTAAGCTTTGGATATGTTCCATAGTGCCTGTAGGGGTGTTGATACGTTTTCTCTACATGGATGTTGAAGGAGGAGCATGGAGACTATCGTTGTCATAACACAGGATGCTACAGGGTTTCCTGTAGTATTACACGAAATATTGTAGCTACCTCTCTCTTAATTCTTTTTTGTTTTTTCTTGGAGGAGGAATAGGTGGTGAGGTTGGAGTGGAAGAGGTGGCAATGGGAGAGATGGAGTGGTAGGTGAGGGAGGCCACTGATGGTATGGCCACTAGAGTTTTCTTTCTTTTTGATTGTTTTTTTTTATGGACACATAGGTTGGAATTGTTATGAGATGATCTGAAATGATCGTATGTTTAAACTGATGTAGAATTGATTATCCATTATTGAATTGATTGTTAACTGAAAGTGCAGAAATCGAGGAAATTGCTTGAGAAGAAAGACTTTACGACAGCTGATTAAACATAAGTAAGATGCATAACAAAAGTGAAAATATTAAAAAACACAATGATACCAAACAACAAAGTTGATTACAGACTTTGTCCCTGATGGACTATGTCTCTGGGTCCGCTTTCAAGATGGGTGACCGCTTTGTTAGGATTGAAAAAGAAGAGGTCAATTACACAGATATTTGACCAAACCGAATGTGCTTGCAGACACTTCTGGTCACTATTAAAGGATATCACTCTGAACCAGCTTTCCAATGCCTTTCACAGTTCCCAATTCCGACTCTGGATGCTCCTGTTACACTGAAAACAAAAATGACCATGACCTCTAGAATCTGCATACAAAAACCAAAATCACTCTCCCCTCCTTCAATAAGAAAAAACTCAGCCTTTTATAACCCCTGTAAATTCATTCTAACCTCTGCTACCCACCTTTAAAATGCATGAGCTGATGTGTAGGGTTAAATTAAGGTTTTAGTTGAAGAATTTATGTCTCATTGTGACATTAGACACCTTAGTTGTATTAAATATCCAAAAATTAATACAAAAACCCAAAGTTGACCATAGTCTAAACAAAAAAGAATTGGCGGTTAATAAATGGCATGGAGGTGATGACAACTCATGTGAGCAGGTGACTGAGCTCACAGTTTGAATTTCGGTGGTTCCACTGACTGTTCACCGTGATGGTTGGAGGTTGCGCTAACCCGGTGCTCACATAGCACTGCCACCCGCCTAACCATAACTCTCCAGCAAAACAGTGATGATATACCCTAACAGTTATACCTTGTCTGCTCACATATACCAACCCGTGTGATTTCCAAACTTGGAGGTTAACATACTCCGTTTTGGTTACATTAACTTTGTGGTGAGCTCCGACCCCATTCACATGTATAAGGTTCCGTTGCAGTTTTCAGAACGTGGTTGGGGACTGTGTTAAAGTTTTTGTAATTTTTTATTGTTTTATGTAATAAGCCGAGGGTTAATACATGGTTTGTATGTATTGTTTATTACATAGTTTATTTTTGTAATGAGGTCCGGTAGGTAAGGATTAGAGTTATGGTCTAGGACTTAGGGTTTAGAGCTTAGGTGTGTAGGTATTCTAACACATAGTTTGTAATACAATGTTGAACATGGGTTAAATGTTTGTTAATGCATTTAGAATGTTTTTGCATTATGTTCTAGGTTTAGGGGTTTACACTAGGTTTTTAAAATACTCATTTACGACCTAAAGTCACAAGGCAACATTAGCAACATTTGTCACATGACGACAAACCTGTCGACATCAAAACCTATGAATGGATGACAAAACCCACATAGACACCAAATCCTGCAAAGTGGATGACAACCTCATGTCATCCTGCAAGATGAATGAAAAGCACATGTCGTTGACCAAATCCTAGAGGAACTGACGACAAACATATGTCGATAGCCAGGTGTAGAACCATCACCATGAAAACCATTAACATCACCTAAACAACCTGAACCATAATCAACATTGTCGAAACTGAATGACACCGAACTGAATGATGACGATGAAACTAAATACTGAGGGTGAAATTGTGCAACTAATCTGACGAGATCCTCCTAGATCAATCTACTCCACTTGAAAGCTTTTGGACCACAAAAGTTCGACTAAACAAATATTCGATGAGGGTAGAGCTCCCTCACTCTCCACCTTGCCCTTATGATGTACCAATACATTCGATCAATCACTTGCAAGTGATGACCTTGATGATGCTAACCATGGCACATTTTGACTCAGTGACCTGTTCCATCCATTTGTAGCATGAACAACTTGCGACGATGAGTAAACAACCTGCTATGAACATGGAAATTGATTTCTTTCCACGAAATACCATGCGTTAGTGATTCATACACAACTTTGAAAACAGTCTCTACAGGATATTGTTCAATACCATTGACATGTATTCACAATCTATTTTGTGGAATAACAGAGACAATCAAAGATGTTTTTGACATCAAATCAGCTACTTGACTTGACATACTTTCCTACATCCTGATTACTAAGTGAACTTGTTCTAAATAACCCTTCAAACTATAATTTGAAAACTGCTGCAACTTAGTTTATCTTTGAAAGTATTGAATTAGTTGTTGATTTATTTGAATCACTTTTTCCTTATTCATTAAATGATGTTTCCATTTATTAGCACTTTCCCTTGATGCATAAGTTTCCCTTAGATACTTTGACACTGCTTTAGAAAAGGCTTTGATATGAAAACAAATGGGCTTCCTCTCCACTTGAGAAGAGGTTTCTAAACTGTTCGAAACATGAAATGGTGACACAATATAAGAGAAATTTAACACTGATTTTCCCCAATACTGACCTGTATCCTTGTAACTATTAATTTCCAAACTTGGACTGAATTGATTCATTCTGACATTAGGAAGAGGAACTTTAGGCCCAAAATATAATTCATGTTGTATTCCCTGCTTATGAGTAAGATGTTTGGTTTTACATAGAACTGGAATAGTTTCTATCTCTTTGATCAAACTATCTTTAAGCTGAGTCTCATAATTGAACAAACATCATTGTTATGTTGTTCCTTTACACACATGATTACAAATATTTTATTTGAGCTTATTAATTGATTCATTTGATTAGCATTAATATTCAAATGATTTTTACTTTGATGTGCCCTGACAATAAATTCAATCACATCTTTATTAAGGTGATATCTATGCTCTCTCCTGTAAAATACTGCATCAAGATCATAAAGATAAGGACTTCCTAAGACAACTCCACATATGTCTACAGGAACCACATCTAATTCCACTTCATCAATGTAATTAGCTGTAATGGAAAATCTTAATTGACACTATTTGGTGACTTTTATCTAAGTTGATTTATTTATCCATCCTAATGGGTAAGGTCTTAGATGATTCCATGTTTCCAAACCCAAACTCTTAACTAAATATTCAGATATTAGATTGGCCTGTGATCCACTGTCAAACATTGTATCCATTTTTGTGTGCTTAGAAGTTATCCTTATGTTAAACAATTCAACTGTTTTATCCTCATTCGAAGGATTTATGTTTGATGAAGATGCAATAGTATTCGAACTTGAACCAGTGTCAGAAGTGTTACCTATCGTAACTGTTGAGTGATAAAAGGTGTCTTTTTAACTCCTAATTATCTTCACATTAGTTATCAATCTGAGCAAGTCTTTCTATTTCAAGAGTGTACACAGTATGTGGCGGCTATTTCACTCAAAGAGTAATGTTTCTAAGTTGCAATATAGTTCTTTCAGATACAAGAGTAAATGGATGCAACAAGTAAATTCTAATTGCAATTAAAAGAAAGCTTAATTCGCTAATGAAACTAAATCAGAAATTCATTCAAGTACCAGTCAAGAATATAGTAACAATAACTCCTTTCTCTTTTAACTAATTGATTCTCAAAATGCAATTTCTAATCTAAGCAGCAGGGATCTCAGTTTGACATCGTAGACAACAGTAGTCAATACTCTTTACAGTAGAGAATCTCAAGATAGCACGCCGAGCTAAGTGATTGGATTGGAAATAACAATAATAGAACGCTAAAATACATGACTAAATCTGAAATAACAATAACATAACGCTAAACTAGATAACTAGATTGGAAATAACAATAACTTGAATCAATATTACTGCAGAATGTAAAATAGAGCAATTTTGTTAAGACTGGAAATATGAAATAGCAAAGCGAAGCGATTACAGTAAGTGGAAATCAAACAAAACCATCACATGGCAGAAATCATAAAAGAATGGTACAGGAACAACAAGTGAATCCACCAGGGCTGGGCCCTTAGCCGCCAGTGAACACTGCCAAATTACTTCAGAATATGCAAAGGAACAACAACTGCTTTTATATATTAATCATTGCGTAAACATCACAATAGTTTCGTTCTCTGCTTCTACAGTGAGAGTCAACAATAACAGTTACAATGTATAAATAGTAATTCTCCACAGTCCTTCCCCTCCATTCTGCTTACAATCGTTCCCCTTTATAATGGCAAAGAGGTAAAAGATAAATAGTAAAAGTGATCCCTCAGGATCAAGAGATCCTGAGTGATTCGCACAATCTTCTAACTTTAGTTGTCTTTCCCTCCTTGTGTTGGTCCGGCGATTCGCTTTGCTTTTGTCCATAACTGCATGCTCCATCCTTGGCTTACTTGTCTTTTTACCGTCCCTTGGCTGGGGAACAACAGTCGTCCCATTTCGTCTTTGTCCTGCATAAAGAGGGATAACAACCATCTAAATCGTGATGATAAATAACTTCCTCCTTTTTATCATAATCCTTTGATATATTAATAGTTTATTATATAAATGGGATATAACTAAAGGAAAATGATGATGAAATAAATAGCATATGCATACCTTTCCCCTGACTCAGCATACTCCCCTGCTTACCGTTTTTCATGCCCTCATGAAAACCAAGTAGTTTGTATGCAGAGTAGTCAAGGAATAGGTTGGAGAAGGAATGTCATAAAGCAGTCTGAACCCATGATTCTTGACCAATGTTTCAAAAATGTGTCCTGTCTGTCATTCAAGTAATTCATATATAGCTTTATAGCCTTCTGCAGGATACCAGACAATAGGGCTACGGAACCAACAGCCTAGCCAATATGGGCCTTCCCTCAAGATGAGGTTTCTATAAGTAACAAAGCGATCTGCAACCAATTTAAATTTTTTATAGTTAAATGGTTCTTTGTCTTATACATTACAAATGGAAACTATCCATCTGAATTTAGCTGCAGCCAAGGAGCTGTCTTTAATAGAGAGAAAATACTCTACCCCCTGCTGGACAATTTCTTTGTGAATGGGCCCCAAGATCTAGATTACTCCTTCCTTTTGCATCAAACTTTTGTGTTTGGCCAACATTTGTAGTGGGTTTTTCGGTTCACCTCTGACCCAAAGGTCCAATCCATTTTCCTGCCTTTGGAATGTATTATGGGCTTTAAACCATTTCAATTGGTTAACAACAAATGAAATGAAAGTTTGAAATTGTACATCCCCCACAAAAGGGCTGGGATTCTTCTCCAATTCTTCTTCCAATACAAAATTATGCAAGTAAAACTCACAGAGTAATCATTGAACATTCACCCCATGGTGTTTACAATAGTTTATGAAATCTTCAACAATTTTCAATTCTATGGGTTTCCCTGCCCTAACAGCCTTGATTTTCAGCTATAAATACATTTCGAACAAAAATAAAGCGTAATTATTGACAGGGGACCTGCATGCCAAAACATCCGCGTATAGTGAACAAAGAGTATCCATTTGACGCATGACTACCTCCAGCCTGATCTTTATTTTCTCAGTTCTTTCTTCTGCCCTTCTATATTTATCGAAGGCCTCACTTTCTGACGCATTGATATCCCGCAGTTTCCTTTGTAATTCTTGGTATCTCTGCTGGGGAACAGTTTCTCCCTCAAGCTGTTCTATGGTCAGCCGAGCCCGTGCCAGATTTTCTTGAAGATTTGTTATACAAGGGCCGTTGCACATCAAAATATCTTTGGCTTGGATATCTGTCTGGGTGTTTTTATTATGAGACTGAATATGTATAGTCTGTATACTCTTATTATGGGATGGAATGCTTAAAGTCTACGTTCTTTTATTATGGACAGTCGATCTTTCTGTCTGGGTGGCCGTGCTGTTGGAGGGTATCACCTTCGTTTGAACAACTAAATTACAAAATGTACATTCTCTGTTTAGGTGGCTACTTCAATAATAGCTACATGTTGTTCCTTAAAAATTTGAGTGGATATGGGCTCAGTTTGAGTCCCAGTATCCCTTGTATCATGCAATTTGGTTTGAACGGCTGTGTTCATTGTTTTCAGTGTTCTGTCTGCAATTTTCCCCCTTTTTAATGTTCTTATATTTTGCCTAAGTATTTTAACTAATTTTTGCAGCCTCTGTTGTTCCTTTCTAAACCTTTCAATTTTTCTTTTCTTCTTTTTTGGAGGAACAATTGTTTCACTAACTGTTTCACATGGGCTTTGCTCTCCAAGGGCTGTGTCTTTGCCTTGACTAGTTTCTGTTTCTCCTATTTGGCCCACATCCTCTGTGTTTAAATTGACCCGACTAGGTTCTTCTCAATGTGTACTCCTAGTTTGGTCTACCTCTTCCTGAGTAACTTCTGCCCCTGTTTCTTCCTCACCAATTACGTTTTTCGTCATGCTCCTACTGTGGGTAGAGTTTTCTTCCGATTGCTCTGCTTCAGCATTAAGGTTGTGTGGGCTTTTGGGTTGTATAAATTCATTCATATTGGCCAAAATCTGGGCCATTCAATATCAAAGTCACGCGGGGGACTCGTGTTGGGTGTTAAAGGAAGTTCTATTTCATCCCTTTCCTCTTCACTAGAGTGTTCTGTTTCCTCCTCAAGTTTTGATTCCCGGTCATCCCATCCTTCCAACTGTAAATATTGCTCATTTTCAGGACTAGATAGTTCTATGGGTTGGCTGCTGCTACCCTGGGGGTTTTCGACTGCTCCCAAGCTTGTCCTTGATCTGGCACAATGTCTACGTTTTTGTGGAATGATTGTTGCGCTCGTAGTCCTTTTCCTTTTCGGAGCAGGTAAGGCTAAACCCCCCCCGGCTATAGTAAATACTAATTCTTCCCAACAGGTTTGCTGCTGGGCAAGGTTGTAGCTTACTATCAGCCTAATTAAACAATAATGAGTTACGACAGTCTCTATATGCTGGGATTTCTTTATGCTTTGAGTAGCGTGATGCAAAAAGAAATTTAAATATGCAGGCAAGTTTACAGAACATTTTTGTTTTAGATCTGCTAATAATTTAAGGTGACGTGGCCTTACCACATCTTTTCTTCGATCGCATGTGATGTAGCTCTAAACGACTCAAGCCAACTCTATCCATGGTTCTCCAAGAGATGAAGGTAGAACTCCTTTGCCTTTGAAAATCAGGTTCTATCCCTCATCCCGAAAGGCGGCAATGGTGTATTGTAGCCTCAATTTTTTATGTGTCCATATGGGTCCGATTGCTATTAATCCGGATGCCTCAGCTATTACTGCATCCGTGATTGTCATTTGCCTTCCTCTTATTATAGAATGATCATCCTGTAAATTCTGTAAAAAATCGATAGCAATGGTTTCATTGGGTTGCTGCAGTCGTGTGAAGTATGCGACCCATCTGGCCCGTACTAGAATTTTCTCGGGCATCATCGAAAACAGCTAGTATTAGTGGCTCCCTGTGCACTGTTCGTCCTCCCATTTTTTCTGAATTCTGCACACTATCAGCTTAACACAGGTAACACAACAATACACAGAGCCAACAATGGAACAACAAGTTGTTAATATCGGATAATAATTTTTCAACATAGATACCGTTAAAAACTTGCTATTATGGGATATCATGTAGCCCGGTATAACCAAATAAAGGACTGACATGCATGCAAGAGTGCTTTGGAAGTCACCCCCCCCCAAACCCCCTAAAATGATAGGTCACCTTCGACTGGTTAAATGAAGGAATGATGTACTGCCAGTGACGTACATGAGTGGTAAAAATGGCAAGGTATACATAATTATGATAAGATCACAAAAATATCGAGTTGTTGAAATCAATGCATAGAAGCAAAATTGTGAAAAATGATGGAGATGTCATGGAGTGATTCGAAAAGGGAGAAAGGACATTTGACATGGGTGAGATGCTATGCGGTCATTATTCCACTTAAACCATTATGATTGACTTTTTAAACGATGTCTCATGCATAAAGGTTCAAAAAATGAATTAGGAACATAATCTCTCTGTAATAAAGATAAAGAATAAGAAAAGGGAGTTATAATCACTACTGATGTTGAAAATATGACTCCAATACCATCAACAGAGCTTCTGTTGCCCATAGGTGTTTATAACCTTGACAGAGTTGCTTTTTCACCCTTTGGAACCATGATCCTTTATGTATAATTAGGAAAGTGTCTTGTGATGTTAGAATGGAGGCCATTGTGCTGGCTTGGTAACTAGATGGATCACAATGCCATTCACTAGGAAGGAGTGAAAGGTGGGTAGGCTAACTTGTGATGAGACCTCCTGTTCCAAGGATTTTATTTTTCTGATGTATCCATTGGATCATATCCCTGGTTTGGTGGCCATAGTCAGAATGCCACTTCACTGCTTCCTTATGATCACGGTAGGTTGGCTCATGATGAGACCCCCTATCCTCCATCTGACAAATCATTGAATTCTTAGTAACATATATATATATATATATATATATATATATATTATATATATATATATATATATTATATATATATATATATATATATAATATATCTTTTATTTCCTTCACTTTTTCTTTTTTTTAGATAGCACTTCCCATTTATATATAGAGGGTGGCTCAACACTCCTTAAGAGTAGGGATGGTGGAAGAAGTCTGAACATACCAATGGAAGAAAATATGTCCTTACTCTTATTCAATGATAATAAGCAAATAGAATTTTGGGGGTTAGGGAAGAACCAACATGGTACAAATAATCAATCAATTTGAGTTATAGTGAAGATAAGGAAAACAAAATGATATAGATGGTTGTGTCCCCCCCTTTTCTAATCAATACAAAGCAATATCATTAAAGATGATAATTTTTTTATTTGCTTGTTCCAATGACCTTCAAATTTTGTATCTTTACATATATGTTTGCATTCTTGCCCTATAAAGGATCTTAGAGAGTAAAATAATGTTCACAAGATGCTTATTTTCTAAAGAAAACCTCTCAAAAAGTGTTGTTCCTTGGAAGGAATAGCAAGAAAAACACACAAAATTGTTGTTCCTTAAAGGGAACCGCGACTGTTCCTTAGGAGGAATAGCAAAAAGAAACAAAAATGCACTCTAAAATTGTTGTTCCTTAGAGGGAACAATAGTTTTTCCTTCGAAGGAACAATAGTTGTTCCTTATAAGGGACAGTGAAAAGAAAGAAAAATAATTGGACACGAAATTGTTGTTCCTTGATGGAACAATGGAAAAACATACACAAACGAAATTGTTGTTCCTTATAGGGAACAAAATTAAAACAAACCCAAATGAAACTATTGTTCCTTAAAGGGAACAACATTAAAACAAACCCAAATGAAACTATTGTTCCTTAAAGGGAACAACAAATAGCAAATAACAACGAAATTGTTGTTCCTTAGAAGGAACAACAGCTATTCCTTAGAAGGAACAGCGGCTGTTCCTTAGAAGGAACAGCAGTTGTTCCTTAGAAGGAACAACAGTTGTTCCTTAGAAGGAGCGACAGCTAGTCCTTAGAAGGAACAACAACTGTTCCTTAAATGGAACAGCACAAAGCAATCACACATGAAACTGTTGTTCCTTAGATGGAACAACTGCTATTCCTTTAAAGGGAACAACAATTGTTTCTTAAACGGAACAACAATTGTTCCTTAAATGGAACAACAAAAACAAATGTACAAGGAACTGTTGTTCCTTAGAGGGAACAACAACTATTCCTTAAATGGAACAACAAAAAGAAACACACAAAACTGTTGTTCCTTAGAGGGAATGACTCTTGTTTGTTAAAGGGAACAACAACTGTTCCTTAAATAGAACAGCAAAAAGAAACATGCGAAACTATTGTTCCTTAAAGGGAATGGCTGTTGTTCCTTAGAGGGAACAACAACTGTTCCTTTAATGGAACAAAAAAAAAGAAACACGCGAAACTGTTGTTCCTTAAAGGGAATGGTTGTTGTTCCTTAGAGGGAACAACAACTGTTCCTTTAATGGAACAACAAAAAGCATATGCATACCAAACTGTTGTTCCTTAAAGGGACGACTGTTGTCCCTTAGATGGAACAACGACTATTCCTTAAATGGAACAACACGAAAATCATATATACAGGGAACTGTTTTTCCATAAATGGAACGACAACTGTTCCTTAGAGGGAACAACAAATATTCCTTAAATGGAACAACAAAAACAAATAGACACGACACTGTTGTTTCTTAAAGGGAATGGCAATTGTTCCTTAAAGGGAACAACAGTTGTTCCTTAAATGGAACAAAATGGAAATCGTATATACAAGTAACTGTTGTTCCGTAAATGGAATGGCAGTTGTTCATTATAGGGAACAACAGTCGTTCCTTAAATGGAACAGCAAAAAAAATACACACGAAACTATTGTTCCTTAAAGGGACTGGCAACTATTCCTTAAAGGGAACAATAGTTGTTCCTTAAATGGAACAACACAAAAATCAAATAAACAGATAATTGTTGTTCCTTAAATGGAACATAAGCTATTCCTTAAATGGAACAATAGTTGTTCCTTAAATGGAACAACATGAAAATCTGTACACAAGATTGTTGTTCATTTAGAGGAACGACAACTATTCTTTAGAGAGAACAATAGTTGTTCTTTAAATGGAACAACAAAAGAAAAAAAAAAGAGTTTATTTACAGTTTATACAAGCAAATTCAATAGAAATAAAAATTTATGTACAAAGTTTAAAAACAAAGAAATTATTCACTGGGTCAATGCTAAGGATGGGTTACCCTCCTCGGCGAGAATTTTAATGGTGGAATCTTCCCGTAACTACTGGCAAAAGGACTCCTTGGTAAGTGGTTTGTGATAAAGTTGTACCCGATGTCCATTCGCTTTAAAATAATAGCTAGACCCGTTGATGGTGGCTAATGTGATGTTTCCATTATCATTCACCTTTTGTATCTCATAATGTCCCAACCATCTTGTCTGGAGTTTTTTGAGGAAATCTTGGAACCTAGAAGCATACAGGAGTGCCCAATCTCCTTCATGGAAGATCTTCTTCTTAATTAGGGAATCATGCCATTTTGCTCTTTGTTGTTGGATCAGTGCAATGTGTTGAAGAGCTAATAGCCAGATTTCATCCAATTCATTGATTTGATGTAGCCTATTAATTTGTGCCTCATTTAAGTCCAAGCCTACCTCCTGAGCTATCCTTAATGTCCAGATTTTGAATTCAATTGGGAAGATAGGTTCTTTTCCAAACACCAATTGGTATGGGGAATATCCCATGGTATTTCTCCATGTCGTACGATATGCCCATAGAGCTTCTGGCAATTGGGTATCCCAGTCATGTCTATTTGATGCAATTGTCTTTGTGAGTATTACCTCGATCACTTTATTTGTGCTTTCTACCTGGTCATTTTCCTGTGGGTGGTATGGAGTTGTGATCTTGAGCATGATATGATAATTCTTTAATGTTGCAGCAAACTTATGGCCTATGAATTGTGGCCCTCCATCCGTAATTACTTCTCTAGGCAAGTCATATCGTATAAATAGTTGGAAAAGAAAGTGGATTACCGAATCTTCTGTTGCCCTTGGTAGTGCCTATGCCTCCACCCATTTAGTCACATATTCTGTTGCAACTAATATATATGTCTTTTGATTAGAGGATGGATTTATTGGACCAATGAAGTCTAACGCCCATCGCTCAAAAGGTTTAATGACTATCTACGAGTGCAGGGGCATTTCATCAGACTGCTCGAGGTGTCCCATTCTCTGGCAACTGTCACATGCTTGGAAAAACTTCTTGGCATCTTTAAAAATGGTGGGCCAATAATAGCCCATCTATAAAACTTTGTGACCAGTCCTCTGATCTGCAAAATTTCTGCCACACGGCCCATCATGGCATGCTTTCAGAATGTCGAAAACATCATCTTCCCTGACGCATCTTCTAATGTGCATATCAGCTCCTATATGAAATAAATAGCCCCCGATCCAAGAAAATCGCGTGTTGCGCTATACTATTTGTTTTCTTTCATTAGGCGTCAGGTGCTTGGGTAATTTTTCCACTGCCAAATAATTTGCGACATCCACATACCATGGTGTTTTTATTGTTACAAAAAATAAATGTGTAAGAAGAGCTTCGGCGTAAATCACATGATAAAGACCTTTGTCGACGGATTTCGAACCAACTAGTGTGGTTCATCGTCAGGACAAGTGAAGAAACAAATCTGGCCTAGCATGTTAAATAGACTGAGCAGAGACTCCAACGGCTATATAATGGCTAATTAACGGCTAATTGGACTATAAGGCCAGGTCAAAACTATACTAATAAATTTAATATTATTTTTCTTTTTATTTTAATAATCTTGAGATTAATAATATATTACCCTACTTCCATAAATAAGTAAAATTAGGTAAATTAAGGTCAGGTTAAAACTATATTAATAAATTTAATCTTATTCTTTTATTTTAATAATCTTAAGATTAATAATATAATATTCTATTTCTATAAATACGTAAAATTAGGTACAATGAGTGCTAATGTTATTAGGATATCAATAAATATATAATTTAATGGTAAGTTTAAAGCCCTTAAATTATTAATTTATTAATTTGTTTACTAAATATATAAATTAGTTTGTTAAGGTAAACTAAGAGAATTAATAATCATGAGGGTTATTTTAAAAAGTAAAGTTAATTTGTATTTATTAATGGTCCTAACTATCGGGAAAAATCTCAAAGTTAATAGGATTGTTTATTAAGTAATTTAATTTAATGAGATAATATATATATATATATTATTTATATTAGAATACTACTCAAGATATATCATACTTTTTATCGTTAATATGGAGAGATGATTTGCTAAGAAAATAACTAAATAACATAAACTATGAATAGTTGTAATATTAATTTTAAGGTATAATTGCAATACAATAAACCAAATTAGGACCAAGGATAAATAATAACTCACATAATAACCCCAAGGATGCATCAAGAAGGTGAAGGCCCCCTATCAATCATCTAACTACATGAAATCAAATTAGAATAATAACTGACATTATATACTAATGCATACATCTACGATTAAGAAGAATGATAATATTAATAATAGTACCCATAAACTAATCAAGTCATCTCCATAAGGTGTGAAGTCATCCATATACACTTCGAGCCCTTCATTTATTAAATCTGAAAAATGCTGAGTACAACCCTCTGAAATGTGGCAGGTGCATTGCACAACCCAAAGGGTAAGACCCTATAAGCAAATGTTCCCCAAGGGCTGGTAAAGGTAGTCTTATCCTGATCTTCAATGGAAATCTGAATTTGATTGTATCCACTGAAGCCATCAATGAAAGAAAAGAATTTTTTTCCTGCCAGTGTGTCCAAGACTTGGTCAATGACTAGAAGGGGGAAATGGTCTTTCTGGGTTGCTTTGTTAAGTTCTCTATAGTCAACACATATCCGCCACTTCCCATTCTTTTTCGGCACCACTACTAATGGAGAGACCCATTTGCTATCAAATACTGGATAAATAAAGTTTACATCTAAAAGTTTTTGCAGTTCAGCTTTAACAATATCCTTAAGGTGAGGATTTAACCTCCGTTGAGGTTGTCGAATGGGTCTGGCATCCTTTTTCGTATAGATATGGTGCATACACAATTGGGGGTCAATTCCTTTCATGCCCAGGTAATCCCATGCAAAGGCCTCTTTATATTTTCTTAGGAGTTGGACCAGCTTTTGCTCTTGGTCAGCAGTCAGGTTTTTTTTAATATTTAAAGTTTTTCCCAGTTCAATTTCTATGGTTTTGCTGTTATAAACAGAGATTGTAGGTATTGTTTGATTGTTAATTTATCTTAAGGGATCTTCTTCTATTTCATTATCAAGTACTGCTTCGATCATGTGACATCTCGCATGAGGTATGGCATTTGGTTGGTTAATGTAAGAGTTAATGATGTCATCTTCTGTTTGGTCTTTGAATTCGAGAGCATCTTCTAAGGTTAGTGGTGATCTAATGTTTTCAGTTAGATATGATACAGGTTGTTTTCTTATTTTGATTATTGTTAAACTTGGTTGAGCTGGAGGATATAAGGCTAAATTCTTTACATTGCTTCCTCTTGTTATAGTCATGCTGCCTGTTTGACAACTAATGTAAGCATCCGCGGTTGATAGCCAAGGTCTACCTAGAATTAAGGGATGTTCGTCAAGTCGATTTCTAGGATTCATAATCAGAAAGTTTGCAGGGTATTCCCAAGAGTCTGCAGACACCATTACATCTTGTAATGTGCCTTTTATGCTTTGACTACTAATCGGTTAGCCAATTCCAATAAGGTTGTGGTTGGGTCCAATGATGTAATGCCAAGCTTTTAGCAAGTTGTGGTTGTGAGAATATTGATTGTTGCTCCTAAATCGACTAATGCATTGGGAAAGGAGCATCCATTTATTTGCACAGTGACTATAGGATTTCCTGGGTCATATTTTACAAGTGTTTCTCTTCTTGATAGTAGATCAGATAAGGTACCGACTACATGGACAGTTGGAGTTTTTATTGTTTTTCTCTTTGGATTTTTCAAAAATAATTCCTTAATAGTTTTCACGTAAATTAGGATGTCTTGAATAGCCTCGAGGAGTGGTATTTTTATACAAAAGTTTTTAAATTCTCCCAGAAGATCAAAATCAAGGTGTTCAATTGGGCGAGGTATGATTAGTCGTTCAAGGAATGGTGGAGAAGAGGTGGTTGCTTGATCATGAGTTTTTTGTCTAACCATGTTCTCTTCTTGTGGTGCTTGTTCTACAGGTAATGGATCTTCAATTTGAACATTTTTATCCCCCTCTGACTCTATTATACACCTAGATCTTAATTGAAGGTCATTGTACTCCCTTAACTTGGTTTTTGGTTCTGGTCCTTCAATAATTTGCACAGATTGAACTGATCTGTTGTTGGGGTTTGGGTTGGGTTGGGTTGGGAGTTGTGGTATTAAGTTGGTATGGGTGTTCTGTTGCAATGTCTAAGGTGCTAGCAATGTGGGTTGAGGTAGGGGAATTGTTCCTGCTGGCTGATTTGTAGGTCTCTGCCAGCTTGACTGCCAAGTCTGATTCTATGAAGTTGAGGGTGGCCATTGGGATTGATATGCATTATTTTTCCAAAACGGTGGGAAGTAAGAGGAACTTGGCCAATTGTTATTTTGATTTGGTTGGTTGGGCCAAGATGACATAGGGGATGGCTATTGTGACCAATTTGAAAAATATGGCTGGTTCTGCCACATGGTTCCCAGGTATTGTTGAGAATTATATTGTGGCATTTGAAAGAAAGAGGATGGATCAGTTGGCATACCTGTTTGTCATGGTTACCTTTGGAGACACTGATTTAGCAGGTAGACTAGTTCTGTATCTTCTTTTGCCTCCTTACAGATTGCTTTTAGCCCTGGGAGTGATGGGAAACTTTCTGTAGCGTGATCTTTTGTACATATGGCACAAGTTTACACCATATCCAGTGGGCATTCTTTGTGACTATGCTTCTTTCTGCATCTAGGATAGAATATCACCAAATTTTGTTTTGCTTCTGCCTGCTTTTGTTTGGCTTGCATAATGTCCAATTGTGTTATCAAATTCCCTTGAATATCAGTTTGAAATCCTCTAGCAGATTGCCAAATTCTGTGCGAGTTATACCTCCACTAGAGATTTTGTTATCCCTTGTGATCATGTCACATTCCGCTGGCTTCAATCTTGTGCTGCCTCTTGAGCACTTGATACACAAATTAATGATGTCAGCAAAATTTTCTTGATATATATCACCTTTACCCATAATATTTAATGTTTCTACCCATTGTTCTTTCATCCCTTTAATTAGTGTAGTTTTTAGCACATTATCAGGACAAAGTTGCATAGGGAGACCGCTCGAGGTTATATTGAAATCGTTCCACATATTATTCTAACGTTTCACTTGGTCTTGCTACCATTTGGAATATTTCGTCTTTCAATTCCCTAGATCTACAATAGTCCTGATACTTTTTTAGGAAAGCAGTTTTCATTTGTTCCCAATCTTTTATTGTGCCTCCACCTAATCCCATAAACCATCGCAAGGCTGCTCCTTTCAATGTAGAGAGAAAAATTTTAGTTTTTAGGGGTCGGTGGTATAATAATACCCCCAACACAATACATCAAACTCAAACAAGAATGCATCTAGATCCTCTGATGTCAGCCCATGAAAGATAGGAATATTTTGGAGAGGGATGGCTTTCATAGGTGTGTTGACTATTGTGTCAATGATGGGATACTACAGGGTGGAGGTCTGAGGTGCTTGTTGGTTGTTGGCCATTTGAGCAAATATGTGCCAATACCCTTCTAGGATCTCTAGAGAGTTATTCCTAAGATGACTAGGAAGGGTGGGAATGAGCTTAACAGCACTTCCCTGGTCAGGAATAATGAGCGTTACTTGGTGAACTACTACCTGAGGGGATCTTGGATCCTCTGTTTCCCCTGCTTCTTCTTGAATGAACTTAATGGCACTCCCTTTATCTGGGGTACTGAGTGTTCCTAGTTGAATTATTACCTGAGGGGATCTTAGCTCCCCTGTCTCCCCAGTTTCTCCTCCTCCTTCATGGAGATTACTAGAATTCCCTTCTTGTAAAGAAATTGGGCGGGAATTTTCAATTTCTTGAAAACTCTGTTCAGTCTCTTCTGTTTTGCTGTGGACCTCAGCGAAGGCTACAGATGGTGAACTTGTGGCTCGAAGGGAGCTAGTAGGCTGTTTGGAAGCAACTTTTCTAGGACCTACTAATGGCTAAGATTCGACTTTCTTTATAATGTCGCTTATGAAAGTTGATCGTCCAAGGGTCACCAGTCCCTTAGATCTATTGGGTTTGGGTAGGGGAATTGGATTATTTTCAGTTTTTTCTCCTTAGTCATACACACAATTCAAATATTTACCTCTACCCTAAACTCTTAACAATTTTGCTGGAAAGTGGGTGAGGGAGCAGGAATTTTACGTGCTCTGTACACATACCCAAGTCTCTCCCAACAGACAAGAAGCAAATACCTATTTTAGATCTCTGTAACTGTGTTGAAATGCAGGTAGGGGAGCAAGCACTTTACTTGCTCATTACATAGGTTCTTACCTTCCATTTTCAAAACCCAATTCTTCTTCAACAACAATCATCAAATATACACTACTCTTTAGAAATGGCTACACTCTCCCCGGTAATGGCGCCAAAATGTTGAGTGATAAAAGGTGTCTTTTTAACTCCTAATTATCTTCACATTAATTATCAATCCAAGAAAGTCTTTCTATTTCAAGAGTGTACACAGTATGTGGCGACTATTTCACTCAGAGAGTAATGTTTCTAAGTTGGAGTATAGTTCTTTCAGATACAAGAGTAAATGGATGCAGAAAATAAATTCTAATTGCAATTAAAAGAAATATTAATTCGTTAATGAAAACAAATCAGACATTCATTCAAGTATTAGTCAAGAATACATTAACAGTAACTCCTTTAATTGATTGATTCTCCAAGCACAATTTATAATCTAATTAGCAGGGATCTCAGTCTGAGAGCATAGACAACAGTAGTCAATACTCTTTACAGTAGAGAATCTCAAGATAGCACGCTAACTTAAATGACTGGATTGGAAATAACAATAATAGAACGTTAAACTAAATGACTAAATCTGAAATAACAATAATAGAATGCTGAACCAGATAACTAGATCGGAAATAACAATAACTTGAATCAATATTACTGCATAATGTAAAACAGAGCAATTTCGTTAAGAATGGAAATATGAAATAGTAAAGTGATTTGATTACAGTAAGTGGAAATCAAACCAAACCATCACACGGCAGAAAACATAAAAGAATGGTACAAGAACAACAAGTGAATACACCAGGGTCGGGCCCTTAGCCGCCAGTGAACACCGTTGGATTACCTCAGAATATGCAAAGGAACAACAACTGCTTTTATATATTAATCATTGCATAAACATCATAGTAGTTTCATTCTCTGTTTCAACAGTGAAAGTCAACAATAACAGTTAGATTGTCTCAATAGTAATTCTCCATAGTCCTTCCCCTCTGTTATGCTTATAATTGTTCCCCTTTATAATGGCAAAGAGGTAAAAGATAAATATTGAGGGATTCACACAATCTTCTAAATTCAATCATATTTCCCTCCTTGCATTGGTCCTGTGATTCGCTTTGCTTTTGTACATAACTGCACGCTTCATCCTTGGCTTGCTTGTATTTTCACTATCCCTTGGCTGGGGAACAACAATTGTCCCATTTCTTCTTTTTCCTACATAAAGAGGGATAATAGTCAGTTAAATCGTGATAATAGATATTTCCTCATTTGTACCATAATCCTTTGATATATTAACATTTTAGGATATAAATGGGATATAACTAAAGGAAAAGGATGATGAAATAAATAGCATATGCATACCTTTCCCCTGACTCAACAATAACCATAGCAGTTATCCTCCTTTCATCACCTGAATCTAAACCTAGATCTTGCTGGACTGTTGCAATTGCCTTATTTTCATCCTTCTTCTTAAGGAACTTTTTGGGCTTAAGTTCTGGATGAAGTCTCCAACACTTCGATTCATCATGACCGATTCTCTAGCAATAAGAACAAGTAGGTCTTTCCTTATGAGCTGTCACTGATTTCTTTCTCTTTAAATTGTTCTTCCCCTTACTGTCATTGGAATATTTGATTTCCAAATCGTTGGATAACTACGATGAAAACTTGAATGGTTTTCCACCTGATTCAATATGCATGACCTGAACACACACTTCATCAAAATCATCATGATTAAACATCAATAATGTATGATGCAAATATGAATGTAAATTGTCGATGTATTTTAATAAAGTTTCACATGTAAACAATGAAATACCAAGAGCCAATGCTTTCTTTTTGAATTCCTAAGTAAACTCCTAAACACTCTGCCCTTTACCTTGCCTCAGATGTTTCCAACCAATAACAGCTTGCTACATGTATCCTAAAGGACATAATTGTTTCCTAAGAGATTTTAAAAACTTAGACCATGAAGAGATGACTTTTCCTTTTCGTTTTACATCTATTTGAGTTTTACTTTCCCACCAGACTAAATTTGTTCCCCCCATTCTAAGTGTAGCTAATTGAATTTTTGTTTTATCATCAGAAATGTTCTGAATACGACAATACACTTCTAACTGCTTAATCCAGTTATCTAACTTTTTAGGATTCATTTCTCCATCATAAATAGGTAACTCAAATTATACATCAAGTTTCAAAAGAGATGTTTTCATAGGTTTCTATTTTGTTTCAGATTCTACACTAGAAGAAGAAGAAAAAGAAGATGATGATGGAGATGATGGAGGTGAAGATGGTTTATCAGCCTTGCCTTTACCTTTGTCCTTCTTTGATGTCTTTGAAAAAGACATTGCATTTCTCACCTTCTTGTCTTCGTACAATTCTCCCAAACTGTTCATCACTCATCTTAGTTTCAATGTTTTCACCTACATTGGATCCTGTCATGGTTGACTTACGAACGAATCGTCGCTTTCCAATCTCTAGATCAATCTTCTCAAGGATTCCTTCTCCTTGTTGCGACTTTGACCTGGTTAACATTCAATGGAAAATTCTACAAATGTAACCTGCTCTGATACCAAATTATATGCTCTGAAATGATCATATGATTAAACTAATGTAGAATTGATTAGCCATTATTGAATTGATTGTTAACTAAAAGTGCGGAAATCGAGGAAACTTCTTGAGAAGAAAGACTTTACGACAACTCATTAAACATAAGTAAGATGCATAACAGAAGTGCAAACAATAAAAAACACATCGATACTAGACAACAAAGTTGATTATGGAGTTCGTCCCTGATGGACTACGTCTCCGGGTCTGCTTTCAAGATGGGCGACCAATTTATTAGGATTCAAACAAAAGAGGTTGATTACACAAATATTTTACAAAAATGTATGTGCTCAGAGGCAGTTCTAATCACTTTCAAAGGATAGCTCTCTGAACCAACTTTCCAACACCTCTCACGGTTCCCAATTCTAACTCTAGATGCTCTTGTTACACTAAAAACAAAAATGACTATGACCTCCAGAATCTGCATACAAAAACCAAAATCACTCTCCCCTCCTTCAATGAGAAAAAACACAACCTTTTATAACCCTTGTATATTCATTCTAACCTCTACTGCGCACCTTTAGAATGCATGAGCTGATGTGTAGGGTTAAGGGTTTTAGCTGAAGAATTTGTCTCATTGTGACATTAGACACGTTAGTTGTATTAAATATCCAAAACTTAATACAAAAACCCAAATTCGACCATAGTCTAAAAAAAAATTGTTGGTGGTTAATAAACAGTGCATTGGTGTTGACAGCTGATGTGAGTAGGTGACTGATCTCATGGTTTGAATGCTAGCGGTTGCGCTAACAGTTCACTGTGACTGTTGGCGGTTGCGACTAACTCGACGCTCACATAGCACTGCGACCTGCCTAATGTAATTGTCCACCAAAAAAACAGAGATAAACCCTGACGGTTATACCTTGTCCGCTCACATATCCCAACCCACACGGTTTCCAAACATGGAGGTTAACATACTCCGCTACGGTTACATTAACTTTGTGGTGAACTCCGACCACTCTCACATGTATAAGGTTCCACTGCGGTTTTGAGAACATAGTTAGGGATTGTGTTAAAGTTTTTGTAATGTTTTATTGTTTTATGTAATAATCTGAGGGTTAATACATGGTTTGTATGTATTTTTTATTACATAGTTTGTTTTGTAATGAGGTCTAGTAGGTAAGGATTAGAGTTATGGTCTAGGACTTAGGGTTTAGAGCTTAGGTGTGTAGGTATTTTAACACATAATTTTTAATACAATGTTGAACATGGGTCAAATGTTTTTTAATGCATTTTGAATGTTTTTGCGTTAGGTTCTAGGTTTAGGGTTTTACATTAGGTTTTTAAAATACTCATTTACGACCCAAAGTCACAAGGCGATATTAGCAACATTTTTCACATGATGACAAACCTATCAACATCAAAACACATGTCGACAACCCAATTCCTGCGAGGTGAACAACAAACACATGTTGTCGACCAAATATTAGCGGAATTGATGACAAACACAAGTCAACAACTAGGTACAAAACCATCACCATGAAAACCATTAACATCACCTGAACAACCTGAACCATAATCAGCATTGTCGAAACTAAACGACATCGAATTGAATGCTGACGACGACACTAAATACTAACAATGAACCTATGCAACTAATCTGATGAGATACTCCTAGATCATGAGTTAGCGTTGGGTGAGATGTGTTGATGTCAATGGTATCCTCTTTCAACCTAGAACAAGCCTGCATCATCATCTCTAAACCGAAACTTCATTCCTGTAGAGTTTCAGGACATCCTGTAGTACTATAGGAAACTCCTGTAGTAACTACAAGAAATCATGTAGAAGTTATAAAATTGCCTCCAAACTCGTTTTTTATGCTTGGAAATGATGATGGATGCTGGAGACATGGTGGGCATGGTGGATATGAAGGGAATTAAGGAAGAATGGGGTGTTTCTTGGTTTGCTTCCCTCTAAACTTGGTGTCTTTTGTTGCCTTGAAAACCTGCAGAAATCACAAAATTTTATTTGTGGACGAGTTTGAGGTCCCTACCATAACTTTTTTTTTGGGAAGGCACACAAGTCGCCTCAAAGGAGGTTTTCAACCTGTTTGCCTGCCCTAGGCACCTCAAGGGAGGTTTTCAGCTAGGGATATTTTACTTTCCTTTTTTTTTTCACTCTTGGGATGTCTCAAGGAGGTTTTCAACCCAAAAGTTGGCCTTAGGTGCCTCATGGAGGTTTTCACCTAGGTCCTTTAATGCTTTTTTATTTTTTAACTTTTCTTCAAAAACAAAATAATCTTCAAGAATTTGGTGAGTTGGAAGTTAATACACTTCCAATCACATTCACTTCCTTACTGATAGTACTGATAAAATCTTCCTTTTACAGAGGTCTTTTGTAGGATTTCAATTTGCACCCATTGACAAATAAGGGGATACCTTCTTCATCAATGGTTCTTATCTGAATAGCCTCATTGTCGTGAAAATTTTCTAACACATGTCAGCCCAGCCATCTAGTCATCAATTTTCCTTTGAAATCCTTGAACCTGGAGTCATATAGCAAAGCCAAATCACCCTCTTGAAAAAAATTATCTTTGATGTTTTTGTCATTCCAAATCTTTCTTTGTACTAGAGTCACCTCTGTGTGTAGGAGGGCTTGCATATTGAATTCATCTAACCCATTGAGTTGGAGCAACCTCTCTTGATGTGCCCTTGTAACATCCAAATCCAACTGTGCTACCATTCTCAAAGTGTTGTACTCAAACTCAATGGAGAGCAAAGCCTTCTTCCCATAATACAAATCATAAGGAGTGAAGGTAGTGGCTATCTTCCAAGTTGTATTATAGGCCCAGTTGGCCTCCACTAGTATGTCAGCCCAATTCCTGTTGTTTCTCACCACCTTTATGATAATGATTTCCTATGCTCTGTTGGTAACCTCTACTTGTCCATTTGCTTGAGGATGGTAAGAAGTTGACTTCCTGTGCTTGATCTTATGCTAGCTCAACATATTCTCAATCAGGCGTGAGGTTAGTTGAGCACCATGATTATTGAATATCTCTCTAGGGTACCCAAACTTGTAAAACACATTCTCCCTTAAGAAATCAACCACTTTCTCTTCTATTTCTACCTTGATAGCCTTGGTTTTAGCCCACTTTGCCAAGTAATAAGTGCACACAATTATGTACTTTTTCTTCCCTGAAGGCGGATCAATGGACCCAATGAAATCCATGCCCCACTTGTCAAATGGCTTAAGAGTCACTTGAGGTTGCAAAGGAATTTCATCCCTGGGAGTAGATTTCCCCATTCTTTGGCACTAGCCACATTGACTGGTATATCTTCTTGCATCTTGGTGGAGAGTAGGCCAATAGTAGCAAAATTGTAGTACCTTGAAGGTTGTCCTCTTGGATGTAAAGTGACCTCCATAAGGCCCATCATGACAGTCCATAAAAATTTCAAAAACTTCCTACTCCCTGACACACCTTCTCAGAATTTGATCTGGGCCTAGCTTTAAGAGATTGCCCTAATCAAAGTGAATGGTGCGCTTTTTATTATAAGTCTACTCTTTTCCTTGGAGGACAGATTTGGAGGGAAATATGCAATCACTAAGTAGTTGGATATGTTAGCAAACCATGGAGAGAGAACTGAAATAACAAATAAATTATCATCTGGCAGTTGATCATCAACCATTCCTTCCTCACCTGCAAGCAAAACTAGTCTAGACAAAAAATCTACAACTATATTTTCTCATCAGTGTTATCAATGATAGTTAGATCAAACAGTTGTAACAAAATAAATCATCTAATAATTCTAGCATTCACATTAGGCTTGTTCACCAAATATTTAATAGCATCATGGTTCATATGTACAAAGATCTGGTAACCAATGATTTAATGTCTAAATTTATTCAAGGAATGGACAATGGCTAGGAGCTCTTTTCTAGTCACAGTATAGTTCAATTTAGCCTTGGACAAATTTTTGTTGATGAAGTAAATGGCATAAGGTAACTTTTCATTTATCTGGCCTAGAGTTGCTCCTATATATTTGTTAGAGGCATCAGCATGGATGTGGACAGGAAGAGCCAAATTTGGGTGTCAAAGTATAGGTGCAGTAGTCAACTTGTCCTTTAGGGTTTCTACGGCCTCTTAGCAACTTTCTGACCATAAACATTTGAAGTCCTTGGCCAATAGTAGAAACAAAGGTGAGGAAAATTTTCTGAAGTCCTTTATGAATCTCCTATAGTATCTAGCTAACCCCAAGAAAATTCTAAGATGCCTCTACTTCTGAGGAGTAGGGACCCTCTTTATGATAGTAATTTTATTTGGGTCCACTTTCAGTCCTTCTTGGGATATTGAGTGACCTAGAACATTCCTTGCATTCATCAAGAACTCACATTTATCAAGACTAAGGGATAAGTTCATTTCAGTGCATTTGTTTAATACTTTTCCCAAGTTAAAGAGATCCTCTAGGAAATTACACTCATAGAGGGTGAAATCATCCATATAAATTTCCATAGGGTCATGGACTAGCTCTACAAAGATGCTCAATATTTCCCTCTGAAAAGTGGTAGGAGCATTTCATAATCCAAAAGGAAGGAACCTATAAGAAAAGGTACACCAAGGATAGGTGAAGGTGGTTTTATTTTGATCCTATGGGCTGATCTAGATTCGATTGTAACCATTGAATTTCATCCAAGAAAGAGAAGAACTTCTTTCCTACCAGACCATCTAATACTTTGTAAATGAAAGGTAGAGGTAAATGGTCCTTTCTTCTGGCTTTTTTTGGATCTATGTAGTCCACATAGATCCTCCAATTCTCATTCTTCTTTGGAACTAGAACCAGAGGAGACACCCACCCACTATCTTCGATGGGGTAAATGAACCTTGCATCCGACAACATCTATAGTACTTCCTTAACTATATCTTTGAGGGCTATGTCCATTCTCCTTTGAGGTTGACACACTGACTTGCAGCCTTCCTTGATGTAAATATGGTGAATACATGTTGAAGTGTGAACTGCCTTCATTTCCTTATAACTCCAGGCAAAGGCATTAAGATGCTTTCTTAGCATGTCACAGAACTCCTCTTCCTGATGGCAAAGAGAAGGGTTGATTTACAATGTTCTTTCTTGACCAAATTCTATCATCTTAACATGAGTAGGACTTGAGTCATCTAAGCACAAATCAGTTTGAGGGTTATCTTCAACTTTCTTTACTTACTCCTCAAGGGACATGGTGTTGGGGGGTTGATTTTAAATTTTTTTCTCAATCAGGTGGTCTTCATCAGGTTTCCCCCCCTCCTACAGTAGCATCTAGGGTACAAATTGGGGAAGAGTAGACTTCATCTTCCTCCTCCTCTTCTAACCATAAAGGTAATTCATGCTCTAGAGATGGTTGAGCAGGAGGGTACAAGACCAATTGTTTGGACAAATGCCCATTTTTAATGGTCATATTCCCAACCCTTCAACTTATGTAAGCATAAATGGTTGGATAACTAAGAAGTCAGCAGGATATTCCTAGGAATCAATGGATACCCTCATATCCTCAACAAATCCCTCAGGAGCTAATGTCGATTTTTCTACAAGCTGCAAGATTGTTGGGTCTTCCTTAATGATCCTTGGAGATTCAGTTTAATCATAGTCTCCTTAGTCATCACATTGATGGCAGCCCCAAGATCGATAAAGGTATGGGGGACAGTGATACCATCGATGTGCACATCTACCACAATAATTCTAGGAAAATCACTCGCCCCAACATTAATTCAGATAGTTGTCCAGTGACATTAATGGTAGGGGTGTCTTTATTTTGCCTCTCAGGATGCCTGAAGCATTTCTCCTTGATTAAATTTTTGTAGATGAGGACATCCTTGATAGCTTGGAGGAGCGGGATTTTAACAAAAAAGTTTTTCAGTTCACCCAGAACTTCACTCTCTTCTGGGGTGTACTGGATAGGATGGATTAATCTCTCAGGAAAAGGAGGTGGATTGGCTTGAGGAATACTCTCCTACCTTTCCTCTTCAAAATCCTCAGGTGGATATGGAGGTTTATTATCTGGAAGCACTCTTCTAGACCTGAAGTTAATTTCTTGAATTTCCACAACATAGGTAGGGTAAGGTGCTTCCCCACTATAGACCTGTTGTGCATGTTTATTGTTTGAGTTTGGATTTGGTTGAGTAGGCATCTCAGGTTGCTTAGGTGGAGCAGGATGAAGGAGTTGTGGTTAAGATGGAGGTGGAGGCAATAAAGCTAGAGATTGGTTGTATGGAGGCCTCCACCCCTGGGATGGTGTATTCCACCAAGGTTGTGGAGGAGAATATGGTTGAAATGATTGATTGGAAGGTTGGGAATGGTATTGAGGTGAAAATGACTAGGGAAAAGGTGTGGACCATGAAGGATGAGCAAGAGGGCACCAAGGGGGAATGGATGCATTCTAGTTAGGGTTGTAATATGAATAGGGTGCCCCTTGCACGCCTTGTTGGTATGGTCAAGGTCCTTGAGACCTTCTTTGGTTGATATAATAGAGTTTTTATGTCACCCCTTAAGTTCCTTGATACACATATTTCAATCTAGGTAGAGAAGGGCAATTTTATGTGGAGTGGTTCTCCTCAGAAACCGAGTAGATCTCTATAATATTCAATGGACATTCCTTTCTATAGTGCCTTCTGGTGCATCTAGGGAAAAATACAGCAAAGGCTCTTTCTTGTTATTCATGCTCCCTCTTGATATGCATGGTGTCCATTTGTAGAGAAAGGGTATGCAAAATTTCACTCTTGAAGTCTTCCAACATGTTCCCTATTTCACTTTTGATGGATGTGTTGGAGGAGGATGAACTGGCCAAATCTTGACTAGCCCTACCCTTCTTTCTGGCTGCCCTATAATGATTTTTGAAAATTGTCTTGATATCATCATAGGGTAACTGATAGATGTCCCCTCCTGAAAACATGTTTAGGGTTTCTAGGAGATCTTCCTTGATCCCTCTAAGAAGGACTAGCTTAAGTGGTTCATGATCAAGGGTACATCTGGCCTTTTTGTAGCTGAGTTAGAAACTAACTTGATAATCTTACTAAGACTCATCATGTCCCAAGGTCATTCTAAAGATTTCTTGTTTAGTATCTTTGGATCTAAAACAATCCTTATACTTATTGTTGTAGGCTTGTTTCATTTGAGCCAAGTAGTGATGTTGTCCCCAGGTAAACCCATAAACTAGTGCAAGGTTGGATCTTTGAGGTTGAATGGGAACAATTTCAACTTCTATTCATCAGAGGTATAATCATAAGTTCTACATATGACAACAAACTCAAAAAAAAAGGTATCTGGGTCCTCTAAGGTTAAGCCATAGAAGTGAGGAAGGTTAGAGGGGCTTATGTTTTTCATCCTAGCATCTCCATTAGTTTCTCTGATGGGAAAAGCACCCTTAGTTTTGTTTTCAGCTCCATCACTGTTTTCAATCCCATTTATATTTTTAGCCATGGTGTAGGTTGGTGGAATGATTTCTTGTTCTTCTTCCCCAATAAGCTCTTCAAAGATCTCTAGTTGTTTGCCTAATAGGTCCTCTAGCTCACAACCACTGAAGAAGAGGGAATGTTGGTTATTAGATGCAGTGGGGGCATTTGGAAATTTTTTTCCTAAGTTTTCTCTACTCCTATGAGGCATGAAAGGAATTTGTTTTTTCTTTTTTTTCAGTTTTTTTTTTAGAACTACTTGCAGAATGGAAAGAAAGAAAAGATTTGCAACTATTTGTTGAATGGAACTACTTGCATAATGGAAAGAAAGCAAATATTGCAACTATCTATTGAATGCAAAACAAAAAGAAAAGTAGAAATCGCATCTACTTAGACACCTCCTCGACAACATCATCCAAAAGTGATGAGCTCCAGTATTGCAGCAAGGGTGCTACAACTCCTAGGGCTACCAACTTTACTTCACCAACCCGGGGTTTATACAAACTTGAAGGTGACAATGCTATATACACAGTAAATGCAATGGTCCACTCTTGTCACTTTTCAACTAATGTGATAGACCACTAGGGTTTTCCAACCAATCTTCTATTGACTAGAAGGAATCTGACTACCAAATAACAAAAGGAAAACTATTCTTAATGCAAAAAGGAAATGTTGCCTACTTTAGGAGATGAAAGTGCTAAATTGGAAAGTGCTAAAAAGTGACATGAAATCATTTTATAAATTTTGAATAATATGACACTTATTCACAGAGATTATCTTGATTATACACTATTTGCGGAATCATGTATAATACATAACCTCCTCTACGTTGATCATCAATTTGCAGAATTAAAACATCAATCGCATGCAAACATTGAAGCATCAATCACACATATCAACACAGTATATCACGGGGAAGGAATACAGCTGAAAACCCCTCAACTATCTGTATATTATATTGATTGAGAACATGTAACAATACATAGTACAATACTCCTCACAAGTACTCAGTACTATCTCCACCTGTTACACACAAACTAGCTCAGATCTGAATCAATCACAGGTTCAAATCTCTTCCGCTGCTTGCCTGCCTCCACTGCGCAATACCTGTTGAGAATAGATGAGAATGGCTGATCCAAAATCGTATTTCCTTGGCTGAACCACACAATCCTCATTGGCAATACTCAATCTATTGATTGTGCAAATCTCATGCACAACTATAGTCACAACTGACAGCTGTCTTGCCCTTTCACTCACCTCTAACACTTGTCTCCACTGAACTGTCCATGCACTGAGTTAATGATGTGTTCTTTATTGATTTATGAGTAATAATTATGAATAATTAATAATTAATTCACACCACTCATCACTAGTGTATTTGTTAGTTAGACTAAATACAACTAGTTCAACTAAGTCAAACTGAACATAACTGCATCAACTCCACCAAAACTCAATCACTTGAGTTCTAACTGAGTCCATCATGCAATAGCTCAACTAACCCATACGAAAAGTGTATTTCCTTCTGGCAGTTGCATGTGCCACATCCGTAGCTTGAACTGAAGTGCCGCAAGAGGATAAGATAATGTTTATAGTCTAAATATTATTAAGAGCTAATAATATTCGACTGTTCTATTTTTAGACTTGCAGTCTAAAAATAGACTCCGCCCATATGTCTAAAAATAGAGGTCCATCTTTTTTTACCAACATGACCAATCATCCACAAATAGCATCCTGCAGCTCATAGACCATGATCCATGTCTAAAAATAGACATAGTCTAAAAATAGACTTTGTGCCAAAAATAGCCTACGGGCACACTTAGTGAAGGCGACTTCTTTTCACTAAGCTACATCATCTTGTTTCATTTTCAACACTCCCTCTCAACAAGATATGGATTATCTATAACCCCTATCCTGTAACTCTGGAATGTTCTTCATGCAACACATCTACCCAGTCCACTTGCTCCAACAACACTTGGAACAAAAACACTCCCAACTAACCCCTCTGTTGGGCTAGGAACATACTCTGATGTTGAAGCTCTACCCGCTGTTGAAAAGTGCTCCCTCTCTGACATCTACACTACTGCAACATCCCCATGCATCTCGCATTATTTCACACCTCTCTATGCCACCTAGCACTGTGAAAAACACTTGTGCCTCTCCCATTGTTGCAGCTTGCTAGCTATGCGCTGCCCTAGGATTCCCTGCACTGTCACTCTCTCTGCCACTCCATCCGCATCTGTCTCTACCCAATCAGTCAATTCTTGCTACTCCACATCGGGGCTCCTGTAGCAAGGTCCCATCCAAGATGTTGGGTACTTCAAGGATCGTGCCCCTCCTCCTTGGGACGATCACTCTATATCGCCCCACCTCCTACCTGGAGGTATGGCTGCATGTGATCCCTCGCCTTCTGGCTCGAAGTTTCCCCTTTGGAGTTCCTGCATGATTATATGTCTCTTTCGATCTCCACTAACTTCCCCTGTTGTAGCTGCTCCACAACCTCCTGAAGCTGCTGCACCAATCATGGCTCCTCCACAATCGTCTGAGACTTCTTCTGGCTCTGCATGTTGAGAGGTAATATACCCTCTCGCTCAACCACCAAGTCTCCATCAGTTGCCTTGCTGCTCAAGGCTTTGCATGCATCTTGAAACTCAAGAGCATACAGGTTCTTAACCCATGAACCAATCTACTTCACCTGTCTAGTGATGATATGTCTAAGGAAAACCTTTCCCTTACTGAAGACTACATCATAGCGTCTGTCTTCTAGCATCGCGATCGACACCAAGTTTCTCTTCAGTCCTAGTACATACTTGACATCGGTCAAGGTAAAGTGAGATCCATGCTCCCTCTAAAAAATAACCGTGCCTACACCTAAGGCACTATACTTCTCATCATTACCCATCGCTATGAGTATTTGGAGATCTTTCTCCTCCAAAGTACTAAACAAACTCTTGTCGCCGGTCATGTGGAAAGAAGCTCCACTATCAAGAAACCAACCACTTCCCACCATGGATGAAACCATGCATGCGAAGAGTGTAAAATCCAACTCAAACTGTGAAGCAAGTGCCTCACCTTTAGATCCTTCCTCGTATTCCTTCTTGGATTTCCTCCGTGGATAATTAGAGGCATAATGGCCCACCTCATGACAACGAAAGCATCACACTTTCGATTTGTCAACCTTCTTCTCATCATTGGAAGAATTGGATTCAAAAAGAGAAACCTTCTCCTTCTTTGCTTTGGAAGCCAAAGCGAAATTTTCTTCATCAGATGCCTTTGATGAAGATCCGTCCCTGGTATTCCGCCTGATCTCCTCTTGCACAAGATCCGACCAAAGTCTGTCCCATCCTGACAATTTCTCCCAACCATTGACAGAGTCCTGATAGGAATGCCAACTCTTCGGAAGACCAAGGAGAGCCAAGCTCACCAAGTCCTCATCATTGACAATCACCCCCACACTTCCCAGCTCATCCCGGCATTGGGTGAACTTCGTGAGATACTTGGGCATACTATCTCCATTCTTACACTTAATGTTTATGAGTTTATCATTGAGCGCCAACTTCCTCTGGTTGCTCTTGCTTTGGAATAAATTTGTCAACACTTTCCACATCAAGTATGGAGAAGCCTTTCCATGGAGGCTGGATACAATGTGATCCCTCACGCCCTCCAACAAAATCCTTCGACACTTTGCTGTCTTCTTTTTCCAAGCCTCAGCTTCAGCAGCATCAGTAGGTTTTGGGACATTCACATCTATGAACTCCTTCAACCCATTGTCATCTAACACTGCCTAATCTTGTCTTTCCATGCAATATAATTCAAGCTGCCTTCAAGGGCATACTCCAATCGCAATCCGTTGAAAGACATTTCAACTTCGACACCAAGAAAACACTGCTGCAAATTCGAATTCCACCAGCTCAAAACTCAACTGCTTCTGATCTAAAATATGTGAGAACAAAGTATTTCTCGTACAGAGATTGACTACATGGTAATTTACCGGATATCTCACCTTCCAAAAGAAGGATGAATCCAGAGGCTACCTGGCCCGATTACAGACTCTGCCTGAAGAAATAAAATGTAATCACTTTCTGAATAATAGAACTGATGATCAACTTCGCTCAGATACCATGTAGAAATTTGAATATAACACTTATTCACAGAGATTATCCTGATTATACACTATTTGCGGAATGCATGCATAATACATAACCTCCTCTACCATTGATTATCAATTTGCGGAATTAAAAAAAACAATCGCATGCGCACATTGAAACATCAATCACACATATCAACACAATATATCACGGGGAAAGCATACAGCTGAAAACCCCTCAACTATCTGTATATTATATTGATTGAGAACATGTAACAATACATAGTACAATACTCATCACAAGTACTCAGTACTATCTTCACCTGTTACACACAAACTAGCTCAGATCTGAACAAGTCACGGGTTCAAATATCCTCCACTGTTTGCCTACCTCTACTGCACAATCCAAGTTGACAATAGATGAGGTCCAAGTTCGAAATCCCTTTGTCTTGTATTGTGCAATCCTCATTGGCAATCTCAATCAATGATTGTGAAAATCTCATGCACAACTATAGTTACCACTGATAGTAGTCTCACCCTTTCACCCACCTCTAACACTTGTCTCCACTGAACTGTCCATGCACTGAGTTAACTGATGTATTATTTAGTTGATTTATGAGTTAATAATTAGTGAATTAGTTAATAATTAATTCACATCACTCATCACTAGTGTATTTGTCAGTTAGACTAAATACAACTAGTTCAACTAAGTCAAACTGAACACAACTCCATCAACTCCTCAATCAACTCCACCAAACTCAATCACTTGAGTTCTAACTGAAGTCCATCATGCAATAACTCAACTAACCCATAGGAAAAGCGTATTTCCTTCTAGCAGTTACATGTGTCACATCTGTAGCTCGAACTAAAGTGTTGCAAGAGGATAAGATAATGTTTATAGTCCAAATATTATTAAGAGCTAATAATATTTGACTGTTCTATTTTTTTGAATGGCAGTCTAAAAATAGACTCCACCCATATGTCTAAAAATAGAGGTCCATATATTTTTACCAACATGACCAATCATCCATAAATAGCATCCTGCAACTCATAGACCATGATCCATATGTCTAAAAATAGACATA
>APFE031123315.1:100660-141939 GCA_000404065.3 Pinus taeda
ATCTGGGTCGTTCATTAGGCAGATGATCTGACGGTAGAACTTATGTTTAGTTTAGGGTTTTTTGCCCTAGAAGGCAACCCCTCTCTTTATATGAGGGCATTGTATTGAGGCTGTATAATAGATGTGTATTCTCCGAGCGAGAAACAGAGAGGTGAGATTGTGAGAGAAAACAAAGGATATTATAGTGGATTTGCTGTAGGTTGTGTCTCTTCATTTTGCTTGATAATAGAAAGGAAGGACTGGCTGTTCAGGGTGGACGTAGCCCAAACTGGGTGAACCACGTATATCTGTGTCTCTCTTGTTTTGTGCGTTTTCCGTATTTATATTTCTGCAATATTTTATGTGTTCCATTGCTCCGTAATATTTAATATTCTAACATTTTACCAACATGACCAATCATCCACAAATAGCATCCTGCAACTCATAGACCATGATCCATATGTCTAAAAATACACATAGCCTAAAAATAGACTTTGCACCAAAAATAGCATGCACGCACACTTAGTGAAGGCGACTTCTTTTCACTAAGCTCCATCATCTTGCTGCATTTTCAACAATCATCTAGCTAAGAATCTACACATATTTCTTGCAAAAGAGACATAACTTAGCCTTGCATCTAACATCTATTTATCTAGACTAAATAAGCATAGAAATTATCTGAAAACTATTGTGACTATTGCATGCATGCACTAACTAGAAATTGCATAAAGCCCTTTTTTATTTTCAATTTTATTAATGTAAATGCTAATTCAACCAATTTTATCCTTAGCAGGGGAGACATGTATGGGGTAACAAGTTTGGAATGGTGTTGAAGCTATGGAATCCAAAGGGAGACATAACCTAATCTTAGATGACCATTTTTTCTTAATTCGGGCTTAAAACAGGCTCCTACAGGGTTTCTTGTAGTACTATAGGATGTCCTAGTTCTACTACAGGATGCCCTGCTTTACTATAGGAAATAGGTCAAAAGCTTATAGGGAGGTAGGAAAGGTAGAATGAAGTGTGGGAACGGTTTCTGATGGGGGAATAAGGCACACAAGAGGTGCACACTACCCAAAGCTCAGCGCAAGTCTTTAAGATGGTTGAACTTGCTCAAGGAAAATGTCCACTTTGCTACAAAACAAAAATTTGGATTAGGGTTTGGTGGACTTTAGCAGTGTAGGTGGAAAAGACTTGGATAAGGATGGTGAGATGAGGTCTCCCTACGAGTCAAAAACTCTTGCAACAACATACAATCTTTTCTTCATTTATGCACAGCTTCATTTATATATGGAAAATATGAGTTGAATTTAGGAAAAACAAAGTTATTAATGGATAATGGCTAAGTTTATGAATAGAAGTGCTTCTAAACCATAGCCAACTCAAGAAATACAAATGAAAATTGCAGGTACTTCTAAGGAATTGAGAAACATATCTATGCAACAAGAAATCCTAAGTTATGCAGTGATCAAACAATAAATTTGTTTTTAGGCTATGAGAATGGAACCCTCAAACCATGATCCCATAAGGGAGATGAGGCAGAGGCCACTACCATAAGCTTTTCTAAAGGATTTTATTTGACTATTGTACCACTGATCTATCTGTCCACACTTTCAAGTTCCTGCACTTAAATTAGCCAAAATTGCTCAAAATCTTGCAATTAATGCACATTAGGCCACATGACATAACATCTCATCTTTACCCTTCTCACTAAGAAAAATATAATAAAATATGTAAGAAATGTGAGAAACGTTGATTTTAATAAGCAAGAGAGTGGCATTAAGGCCCATATACTTTACTTATTGATGAGCCTCATCGAAACACAATTGACGTAATGTTTTCATGTCGCTTACCCCTCAATTGGTATTGCTATGTTAATTGGTTGTGTTGGGCTCATGTTGAGTAACCTTCCGTGCAAATGGACATTTCTTTTTGAGAAATAAATTTTAGAGTTTGCGTGGTACATTGTTCCATTTGTATCATTTCCTTTGGAGCAATTAGTATTAGTTGAAAAGTAGTCCCTATTGTATGTGTATGATCTCAAGGGGATAAGTGGAGATGCTCAAATAATGTGAGTACACTCTCAAGAGAAGTAGCAACAGCGAAGATGCGTGAGCCAAAATGCATCATCATTAACTAGTATTTACAGCAGTAGAAATACCATGAACAGTTTAATAAGTATCAATATTTTTTATACAAAATATGCATTAGTTGAGGGAGTGCTCAGCCAGCAGCCATGAGGTGTCCAAAAATGGAGGCATTTAAATCAGAGGCAGTATATGTTCAGGGGGATCATATCAAATATTCCTAGTTTATGGAGTAGCAACAGTGACAGTCCTAGTACAAATGTCTACGAAGCAGAATGCACATCTCAATAGCTAGACTTTCGTCTTCACATAGAAGTGATTGCATGGAGAGAGAGAGGTAGCTTGTATCCCTTTTCCATTGATGTCAAAGGGGGAGAGAAGTTGTGGATAAGTTGTGATGGCTTGTGTAGAAGAAATCAGGCCATTAGTGTCTCATGCAATGAGATGTGTGGAAGCAGCATGATTTTTCGCCATTGCATGAAGAGAAGGATGGAGTGTTTACATCAATACCAAAGGGGGATATTGTTGGACAATTGGCATTATCTGGATGCCCAATGGCCTAGTGAAGGCACCTGCAAGTATGTTGGCATTGATGTCAACAACCATGCTGGGGAGATGTATTGGGTAGTTGGAATTGCCTAATTTTTGGCGGGAGGAGTGCCTAATTGTTGGCAGGAGCACTGCCTAACTATTGGCAAGAGCATTGCCTAACTATTGGCAAGAGTGTGGGCATTGATGTCAACCAGACTAGTTTGGATGCTTGTTATAGCAGATGTTTGCAGTGATGGCCTGGGAGGAATTTCATGATAGTTGCAGGATTCATCAAGAAAATAATCGAGTAGTAGGCTTATTGGATAAGCCATCAAATTATGATTACATTTATGGGTCAAATGGAAGTCCATGGTAGTTGTAGGCTTCATGTAGAGGATCACCTTGGTGGTTGTGAGTTCATCTGTCTGAAAAGTCAAGGAGCAGAAGAATGGTAGAGAGTTTCGATCCATCTTAGAGGTAGAACACGGGATCAAAACCTACATCAAACCCTCTCCATTGGAAAGTGCTCTGGAAGAGCTTTCCAACGATATGCAGAAGTCCAAAATGGACTCATGGATCAAAATTTATGGCTTGTTGATGATCAGGGACTTGAAGTCTTAAGAAGACTAGAATATCGAAGGTCCAAGATATCAAAGATTGACACATCCAGAAAATCGACATATTGGAGACTGGAATGTCAAAGGTCCAACATATCGATGCATTGGAAGATCAGAGGTTAGCATATCAGCACATCAGCGATCTGAGGTTAGCGTATCAGAGCATTAGGAGATCGAAACCTCAAAGATTGGCATATCGATGATATCAAAATATCGAAGGTGTGAGACATCAGAGAAGGTTGTATCAAAAGTTCGAGGATATCGAAATCTCGAAGATCAGCATATCGAAACATCAACATATCGGAGATCGCAATATTGGAACTTTGTCAAGTGAGGAAACTTTAAAATGTTGTGATATCAATAAGTGTCTATAAGCCTTTAAAAGCGCTAAGGAATTCCAAAAGAGAATTAACAAAGTATTTTGGTGCAAAACCAAGGTTGAATGGTCCTCCTCTCTTTCTCTCCTCTAGCAAGACACATGGTCCCATGTGATTGGCTTTGATAAGGACACATGGAAGCATCTAGTTGGGTCTGGGAAGGACACATGGCAACATTTTATTAGCTCCAATAAGGTATAATGGTAGTTGATGTCAGCATGACGTGGCAATACGATAGGACACATGGCAGGCATATTCAACCTTATTGGGTAGGCTAATTGGCCAGAACTGGGTGACACGTGTGACCACTAAGGAGTCTCCACGTGGGGTGATGACATCATATCGAAAGTCGTTAATTGGAGGTTGAAGACATCAAAACTTTAGAATGGTTGGATTTTGGAAAAGTTCTGATAGAGAGGGCTTCCGATAATGGGCTGGAACATGGTCACAAGAGGTCAAATAACCAAGGGAGCAAAGCAGTTGAAAAAGGGAGAATGGTCACCAGTAGGATTTGAAGGCATAACACCTTAATGCTAAGCAGAAGGTCACAAGCAACGGTCCCATGGTGAGAAGTGTGGTAAGGGCTAAGCATATGGAGCTTGAAAATCAGAGGATTAGGATATTAGAACTTCAGAATAGTTGGTTTCTAAAAAACAATTTATGGTGGGAGCTTCTGATATTGGGTAGGCTCTTGGTCATGTAAATCCATAGAGCCAAGCACGCAAAGTGGTACAAAAGGAAGATTAGCCCGAGCGGGAAAATTGTACCACTATGGTGTAACAATGTGAAATTTCTCTGATAGTGTAGTACAGAGAAGTAAAAGTGTAGATTGAATGCCGAAATAGAGGAGTTGGTCTTAGAAGTAATGGTGATTTTCATAGATTGTTGCCTTGATAAATTGTTGGGCCAAGGTAGCATGGATCATGATCTTTGAGAAAGAGTGTTGGGTCTGCTTTGAGGTGAGACAAGCTATCTATGTGCTACGATGCACGTCTTCAGTGAGTTAAATGAAAGTATGGGACTCATGAAGTAGTGTGTAGGTCATCTTAGAATTAATTTCTCAACACGGAGCTCCATGCAGTCAGGCGATGAAATATTGCAAGGTAAATCATTGTTTCTACACTATGACAAGAAATAGATAGGAGATGCTACAACAGCAAGGAAGTTCATGCCTAAGTACGGGGGTAATCCAGAGGACAGGTAGTAGAGTCTACCTTACACAAAGAGCCTCAGTGACATGAGAGTTGCACATAAAGAGGACTATGCCTGGTTGGTGTGTGCAGGTGGACTGAGAATTCATTCTTAGTATGGAGAATCTGTCAATTGCCCATTCTCATGGTTAATGCAGTGGCAGAGACCAAGGAAGACGCAACAACCAAATGGAAGAGCCATGATCGGGGGGCAGCAAAGGAACAAAACCTAGTAGCTCATATGAGCAAAGTGGGGAAAGCATCAGAGTTGCAAGTGATCTAATTGGAAAAGATATGAGTGAGTGCACTATTGTGTAAGGCTGAGAGAGAGTGAGTTATGTAGAGAAAGGCAGGGAATGCCTATGAAGAGGTAAGATACCCCAAGAGTTGCATTGTTGTGAGTAAAGGTGGAAATTTCCTGTGCTGCGAGAAAGACCAAAGGTGCCTATGGAGAGAAAGAAGGCCGAGAGTTGTTTGTGTGGTGTGGAGAGAAAAATGTTGAGAGATGAGAGATTTCTCATGAAGATCAGAGAACAGAGCTGCGTGGAATGCAATGAATGACTTTTGTTGAGCATATCAATAGGCTATTGTAAAGTGAGCAATGTGAGAGGAGAACAAAGTTGTTATCGCGTAGGGTGGCTGCCAAATTACATATAACATCTGGTTCCTATATGGAGTTGGGTTGGTTCCTACATACAGGAAGTTGGTGCTTCCATCTCTAGTGGGTGCTTGAAAAGGCTTGGGGGTTGGTGCCTCCTACAAGTTGGCTTGCAAAAATCCAAGGAGCTGCAAGTTGGTTCTTGCAAAATATTCGTGAGGTTGGTGCTTCTAGTAAGTTGGACAGGTGTCTACAAAAAGAGGATTTGGTGCTTCCTGCTAGTCGATGCTAGCAAACAGTCAAAGGGAGTTGGTGCTTACTGTGCATGGGTGCTCATAAAACAGATTGATGTAATAGAGTAGGTGCTCTTATTTACATCAATAACAACAACAATCTTTGGTGCTTTTTTCCTGAAAGGTTTCCACGTAAAACCTTGTGTCTCATGTGTATGATGCTCATGGTGGGTTCTTGTATGTTGATTTTATATTGCGGCTCATTATATGAATGGTTTCCAAATATGAATAAAAAAAGTAAATTAGCATAAAAAGTTGAAGTTAACCTTAATAGTGATTCACCCAGCCCCGCGCCCCACCCTCATTATTATCATTGTTTCCAATAATTAGAAGAAATAAATCCAATTAAGGAACAAAACAAGAAGAACGACCAAAGGAAGGCATAGAACAATCTCAAGGATAGATCATCAAAAGCAAAAAGACATTAGAACATGTACAACCAGAGAGGAATAGATGAATACTGATAAGAAGCATGACTAAAAAAGTCATCCATAATTCATGAGAGACTATACAAATTGGTGATGGTTTACCAGAACATTCAAGAAAGGCTCCAGAGGTGGACTTTGCTCAACAACAAGCTTGTGACTATTTTTAAACATTAGAGAAAGAAGCACAAAAATAGAAGGTAAATTCTCCTCTTGAGCTAGAATTCAATCATAATATTTTACATACTAATATTCTAGTATTTAATCAACCTAATTTAGAGACAAGTATTCCTTATCCAAAGGAACAAGAAGACATTAAAACATTAAAGCAACAAATCCTTGAACTCGAGATTCTAAATAATCATAAACTGTGCTTCTTAGAATGTGTTATTGGTATAAGAAAAATTAGAAGCTTAAGGAGAGTAATAAGACGCTCAAGCAAAAGATCAAAAGGCTATGAATTAAGTTGTTGATGAGAAATCCAAGATGATCAGTGAAAGTAAAGCACAGTCCTCTGAAAGACATTCTTACAATTTTGAAATTTTTTGAGTCACAAGTGCATGAGGACATGAAAAACCTTCCGTGTGGGAGAATCTTGATACTCCAAATTTGTTATCTTTTTGATAATTTATCCTTCCTTTTTCATTTATTTTTTCATCCGTTTCCATTCCCTTTCATATTCTCCACAAGTTAAAGGTCATTTGAGCCATGTGATGACATCAATAAGGTAAATTCCCATAATAAACTTAAGTATATATGTTTCTAGACAACAGATACCGAATCGTGCATTTTCTACAACTAATCTAATATTCTGAACCTGGATCCAAGGCTCTCTAGGCTCACGTGTCAAAAATGATTATTATCATTGTGGATAAAAACTTTGTTTACGCATTCTAGTTAATATAAAGCTATGTTATGGTGTGGATATAATTATTGTTGGTTATCAATTCCGTGATCTGAGTTTCTAGTGCCTCATACTCCTCAAGATGGGCCCCTAAAGATGTACGAGTTCAATATTATAGATGTTCTTTCATTTTCTTTAAATTATTTCTCCATGCTCTATATTTATATTAACACTGTGTTTCGCATAGTTTCTTTGTTTTCAATTACGATTTCATTTCAATTGTTAGTTACTTGCTTTGCTTTCCCACAGGTCAAGTGCTTAAGAAAATATCAAAACAATAAAAAACATTTATTGCATTATTCCTTTATGGTTTAGTCTCAGATTTATAGTTGAACAATTATGATTAGTTATGATTTTATATGCACAAATCAATAATCTCCTACGATTCTTGCATTCTAATTCTTGTCATTTGCTTTTCATTTTAGCATAATATTGTTGCTTTCTTTTTTATTGTTTTAGAATAAATTTATTTCCAAAGTCTCGTTTAATTATGATTTGATTAATAAATTAGATTTTCTTTTGAGCATAAGAGATTAAAATTATCTTTTAATTAAATAGAACAGATTTGTTTCAGAAAGCATGATAGATTATATTTCTTTTCCAAGTTCAATAGACGGGATTTATTTTAAAAAGGTGAATAGAATAAGTTTCAGTTTTTGTTGAATAGAATAGAATTTCCAAGTTTTTAGAATAGATTTGTTTTGAATCCATTTAATTTTATTTTGGTCTCTGAGAAACAACGTGTGTGTGCTCACCAAGCCTATTTTCATAAATAGGCTTTATTTTCATCATGCAACTAGAATAGTTATCTTGCAATTAGAATAGTTTCCTCTCCAATTAAAAGTTGATAGTCTAGTTGTTGGCATTATGAATTTTGCGTTGTCCTTGATGGCAACCTACCCGATAAGTTGTCCTTGATGACAACCTACTTGATGAGTTGTTATGTGATGGAAACCAACTTGATACATATGTCAACAGGATGTGTCTACGTATGTGAAAGAGTGTTTTGACAAAGGAATAGCAGTTCAGAGGCAGAAGAATGATAAAGTTGAAATTTCAAGAATTATATGCGGGTTTTTTTAAGCAAAGCCTCGTACACATGTGAATATGAAGAAGTAAAGATGCATACAGTTTCCGCACCATCGTGTTCTAAACACCAAGGGTCCTTACCATATTATTTCTCTATAGTATTGAGCCAAACAACAAAGGTTTTGATCCTGTCTAAGAAAACCATCAGCTGGAGTAGGGTTTTGACCTGTGGCATTGGATAAGTGCTAAACTATATAAGGAGATGAAGATCAAAGTGGTAGATGTGTGCAAGTGATGAAATCTTATGAATAGTTAGATCTGAAGAAATATGTATGTAATGGGATATTGATGCTTTGATTGATCTAAAACTAAGTATGCACCCGAGAGTTTGATAATGGGTAAGATCCAATAGATCTCATATGAGAATCATGATTATGAGATGATTTTATTTGGGTTCATAATGTCTTAACATTTGATTTTTATCTGTATGCCAAAATCTAGGTATGTCTGAAGTTTTGTGTTGCAGCAAAGATTTGATTATGAAATTATAGTTTTGTACGCAGGTTTTATAGCCTGCAAGGCGCATACACATGTGAGTGTGTTTTTGGTAAGTCGCGTACATGTGAGTTTCTTTCTTGAAAAGTGTGTACACACGTAGATATGATTTGAGGAAAGCACGTACAAAAACTATGGTTTTGATGAAAAGAATGTCTGAATAGTTTAAACAATCTTTCTGTCTTTTTTTTGTTTGTCAGTGAAATCTTCTTGATGATCTGGGCTTAAACAGTGATGTTTTGGTTATGGATTGATTGATTGAACAATGTTGAAGTTGCTTGTTGATTGTGATTGAAGGTCAGAGAAAGTTCTGTGATTTTTTCAGAATGATGCAGTAAATATGTGTATGATTCAGTGTTTGTTTCAGAGTGAGAATGTTTTAGTTTTTAGGTTTTAGTGGTTTAATATCTTTACGCAGGTATGCTTCATGAAAGGCATGTACACACACATGTTTTCAACTGCAAAGTAGTGTACATATTTTGACAAATGGTTTATCAGGGTTTGCAACAAAATCTGATTTCTATGATGTGCAGTATGATGTTTAGTATTCTAGTTATAGTGATCTCACTCTTCTAGTTGATTGGTTGAGTTTCAGTTGATTGTGTTTTAGTGATTGGTTGATTCAGTTGGGTCAGAGATTGATGATTGAGTTATAGTGATAATTTTCAGTTTTGATGATTGGTTTTGAGCTTAAATGTCAGTAGTGGGTCCATTCTGAAAATTTGATGAAACGTGGCCTACAAGTTGTGATTTTTTGAAGCAGGTGGATCCAACATGAAAATTTATGAAATGTGGTCGCCGAAGGTGTTGAAGGTTAGAGCCTTCAATGAGGGAGCTAAAACTTTGTTCTAGTGGTAGTTGGTAAAATCAGATTAGGGGGTTGGAGCTCCCTTCTAGTAGGAGCTGGAAAATGAGTGAAGGTTGTAGCCTCCTACAGTTGGGTGCATGCGTACTTGTATGAGTTTATGCCAGTACAATATTTAGGGGGTTGGAGCTCCCTTCCAGTAGGAGCTAGAGAACGAGTGAAGGTTGTAGCTTTTTGTAGGTGGGTTCCTTCATACCGGTATGAGTTTACGCCAGTAAAGGATTTTGAAAGCTTTTATTTATATTAAAAAGAAGGCAAAAACAACAGCAACATGTGGTTTTTTCCCGCATTGGGTTTCCACCTTAAATCCTGGTGTTCATGTGTGTTTATTATGTGTGATGGTTTATTTTTTTCTTACTACACATGGTTATTGTCTATTTAATGTTTAATGAAGTACTCATGCACTAGATCAAAATAAACAGAAGATGAATTAACTGAAAAGTAAGTTTACTGGATATATGTTAGTTGTCTTAAGAACAGTCACATACACACACGGGTTCCCTTATGTAAAGTTGCATACATAAATCAGGAATCGAAATTGAAAAGTTAATGATTTGAAAATACTGATTCACTCCCCCCCCTGCCACCTCTCAGTATTTCTCCCAACACTAGCATATATAGTGCAAGTATACTTCGCAAGTTCACAAACCAGCTTGGATTAATAATTTAATGCAAATGATTCATCCAACAATTAAATTACCCAACAATGGTCAAGCAACATGATGTGTCCAAGGGTTTCACCTTAGGAAAGTATGCCAGTACCACCTTTTCAAGTAGTGATACTAGGGCCAAGGTCATCTTGGAATTGATGCATTCAAATGTGTGTGGGCCCATGTCATTAGTGTCCTTATGTGGATACCACTATTAAGTACCCTTAATAGATGACTTCTCCAAGAATACTTGGATATACTTATTGAAAAACAAGGATGATATTTTCTATTTCCTTAAGGAGTTCAAAGCTCTTGTAGAGAACAAGACTAGGAGAAATATTAAGAAACTCGGGTCTAATATTGGATGTGAGTACACTTTGAATTTCTTCAAGTAATTTTGTTTGCATGAGGTTATCAGAAAAGAGATGATATTTCCATACAACCCTTAATAGAATGGGGTTATGGATCAAAAGAACAAGGATATTATTGGTGCAACTAAGGCTATGATACATGACTAAGAGCTTCCTATGATTTTATTGGAAGAATCTTGCAACACCGTTGTTTATTTGTAGAACCAAAGTCCACGTAAAGTATTAGGCAGGTAGAAACATAAGGAGGCTTTCATAGGAAATAAACTAGATTTTTCACAAATTCACATATTTGTTTGTTTAGTATATAACCATGTTCCTTCATAAAAGAGGGTCAAGTTAGAACCTATTATAGAAAAGGGAATTCTTGTGGGGTATAATGATAACTCAAAATCCTCTAGGATTTAAATTTTTGCACTTAGGAAAATAGTACTATGTAGATATGTGAAGCTTCAAGAGCATAAGGCTCTTACGAGGTCTTGCTACATATATTCCATCACGCTTAGAACATATTCTAGGCTAGCAAAGAAAAGGAAAATGGAGGAGAAAGAGATCACTTCAGAAGGAAATTTAGAAGAAGATTTTGTTGCTACCTAGGCAACCTTAGGTACCCCAACAAAGCCCAAATCAAGGAAACCAAGGGAAGCCTCACTTTACTTCAAAAGGAGGAGAAATAGAATAAGGCAACTAAAACCTCAACCACCTTCTCCAACTCCAATCACCATTGATGAATCAATTAGACATAAGGAGGAAGAACCAAAAAAGGAGGAGAAACAAAAAGTTGAGATAACCTCCACATAAGTCAAAGGAAAAGAGCCACAAGCTCAATTAGAAGGGCCAAGTACTAAGGAAAAAAATGCTCCCACATCAATGCACAATGCCACAAGAGCATAATATAGAGCTATAGGAAAAGGTCGCGGAACCATAGGAACAAAATCTAGAGCTACAGGAACTAGATCCTCAAGCAGACCTCAAATCTTATTATGCTTAGATTGATGCTGGGAAGGTGCTTCCTATCCACTTTGCACCAATGTTATCTTTCAAACTAGATGAAGATAAAAGCATAGCTTATAGATGGATGCAAATTGCAAATTCAAAATGGGTTGAGGATGTTGGCATTATGGAGGAAAAAGATGAGGAAAATAGGAGAAGAAACGGCCAACCTCAGGTTTAATGAAGCAAACATAAGGGACCATCTACAAAAGGAAAATAACAAATCCCAGCTGCAGCAAACTCAAGAGCTATTAGAAGAGAAAGAAGTGACAACTTACCATAATGGCCAATCTACCCATAGAATTTATACATTATTGACACCCTTCAAAAATGTATTCCCTATTCCTAAAAGATCAGTGGTGTCAGTTTCAGATTAGGAAATTAACATAACAAGGCTCCCTTCCTCTAGAAGATGTAATAAAATTTGTTTATTTTTGTCTCAAATGTAGCATTAAGGATAGGATCAAAATTGTAAAATTTTATATACATAATTTATTACTACCTTATGTGTACGTGACATGAATATTTGGGACCCTAATTCTCAATTGGGTGATGTGAAATTAAGGGTTTTAGCTTCATGATTGAACCACGAGGGAACTAGGGCAGAATAGATCAAGAGAATGATGGCTGAGGAGGTAGAAGAGTCAATTTGGGTTAGGGAAGAACTACTATCCCCTCATATAATCATTTCTAACCACATATTCATAGTATAAAATCATAAAATGGCAATACTCTATAAACAAAGGCAAGAACATGAAATTATTCACTTTGAAGACACATTCATATTATTGGGGGACGAAGTCCTACAAGCATGCCGAAGAAGGTGGCATGTCTTGCTACACAATTTTAGAATAAGAGAATATCATTCACCAAAAAGGCTGAGAAATGCATTGGCTAGAACACCTACATACAAAAAAATCATCACAAGGCTTGGAGTCCACTATATTAGAATCAAATACAATTCTCCTTTACTATTGGGCCTGTAAGAACATAAGGGTCAGGCAGAGGAAAATAGGGAGTCGATATAAATTGAGGAGAATGTAGAGTTTTATCTAGAGGGGGCTACCACATCTGAAAAAACTTGGGATGTTAGGCAAGCCATTAAGGCAATGAATGAGGAGCAACAAGATGACTAGGTTTCTCAAAGGATGAGCAACATTTTTAATAGGGGGTTATGATAGGCCTCCCAAAAAGATATAATTTAAGGGCCATCTAATCATCCTTAGGCATATTTAAGCTTCCCTTCTGCACTAAATAATTTCCTTTTCAAATTTAGTGTGTTCTTAAGAGGGTTAAGAGATAATTGTTATATCTTGTGTTTCTAATGCATTAAACATATAGGATATGGAGGACATCTTATGCACATCACACAAGATTCTAATAGAATAAGATTATGAGGCTTTTCCTCTGCTAAAGGCTAATAACAACTTGGTTGAATCAAGGAAATTTACCACCTCTTTGTAGTTGTGAGGACACTAGGGAACTAGATAAAATAATCTATGGATTTTCGAAGGAAGCATACCTCTCTTCAAGGAGGTTGTCCCTCAAGCACTTTTAATATAAATAAGAGGCCTTAGCATCCTAATACAGACTCAAAACGCTAGAGGAAAATTGTCAGCATTAGAGAAAGCCTTGTTGCCTATTGTTTCGATTTGTCATGTTTCATGTGTGAGCACATTTGTGGATTAATGAAAAACACTCTTTTGTTATCAGTTTGATTCTCTTCTAAGGGACCTAAGTGTCCTTGGGTTATGGCCCAACCCAGGTGATCAAGCCCCCTTCTTGTACATTTAATTTCCATGCATTTAGCTTAGTTATGTTTTTATGCAAATCTCATCTCTAAAAAAGTATTGTCTTTGCAGGGTTTATGAATAAGTTTCTTTCTGAGTTTGTTAATGTGTCTTGTTTTGATAAAATAAATAAATAAATCATGCAATAATGGTCTTTATTTAAAATTAAAATCATCCTTTCTATTATTGTTTTATTTCTTGCAACTAGTAATTTATTGCTCATTTATGCACTTTATTTTTACCTATCAACCATGCATTTTTCTTTAAATTAAGTAGTGTTACTTCATAGGCATAGCTAGTGTTGTTTTTATGCATCTAGTACACTTACATAATCATCTTTTCACCCATTTTTATATATTTATGCAATCCGCCAGTAAGTTTAATCTTGCCTAGACAAGCTACAGGAAACCCCCAAATTTTCCTATACTGCACATGAATTGGTCCATTTGGTGTACTTGAGATTGGAAGGGATCCATATACTCTTCTAAAACCCTCCTTCACCTTCTCCACCCCTCAAACCACATTTATGCCTCATAAATGTTTTGTTGGATGTTCATGTAGCAAAACAGGGTTGTCTTGTAGCAATAAACATATTACCTTAGAATGCCTCTATATTTGCACCAAAATATTATCTATCATTCCATAGAATTTTAAAATGTTCATTATACTCTGGAAACGGAATTTAAAGGTTTAGATACCCATTAGAAATTTACCTAGTAGCTGTAACTTCTTTCTGCAATTAAGGTTTGTTGTTTATATGTCTACTTCAACTACAAGTTGATTAATCATGCACCATAGAGTAGGTTTTGTTTTCTTGCAACATTATTGAAGTGACTTGATTTGATTTCTTGAAATACCATATGTCTATTTCAATCATTCACTTTCCTACAGTGGCATAGATTTATATTTTTGCAAAACAAAGTAAGGTTACTTCTTTCCATTTATCATTCTGCAAATAGATTAGGGTTTACCTTTTTTCATCTACTTTTCTGCAATAAATAAGATTTCTTGTTGTTGTTACCTTTCCCGCAATTTATAATAGATCCATTTACTTCCCATTAGTTTTCTGAGCATTTCCTATAGCCTAGCTAGCAAAAGTAGTATTTATGCATTTCAACTTCTCTTCAGTGGCATCACATCAACCAAAGTAGAATCTATTTCCTGCTACACATATAGTGTTGATACCTCTAAAGTTTGTATGAACCCTGGGTTGATAAATAAATTTGATAGCTCAGTAGTTTCAACATTATTATTGTAATATTGAGGGCCATCATTCCTCTTGATTTTACTACTTATACTGGGTTCTAATTGATGTGGCCCATGAATTGAATAAGTGTATATTTATCAAACAATTGAAGTTTGGCATTGATCCATTTGGATATTGGCGGTCGCCCACCTATTCCACTTGGACCCCCAACACTTTCTCTTTCAGTTTTTTTGTTTCCTTAATTGTAGCACAATTTAATATTTTTGGCATTTTTTTGGGTCCTGAACTTCCAAAGCCATTTTGAAGCCCTAAACGGCGTTTTTAGGCAAAATGGAGAGACAAAATTTATCCCAAAATATTTGACCAAATTTTTTTTGGCCTCCTCTTCTAGATATTAGAAATGAGGTATGATAGCCAAATAGAGACTTTATGTCAAAGTTACGACTCCGGGAAGTTGATATACACATTTACCCAAAAGGGACCCACAATTTTGGCGATTCATCTCCTAGGGTTAGGTTTATGGATGTTTTAGGTTTTCCATTATTTCGAAATAATAAATGGTCCTTGGAGCCTCATTGTAACACAGTTCAGAGGCATGTAGCTGCCACATCTCTTCTCGGAGATAAGCTACCATCACCCAAGCTAGTTTATTTCCATTCTATTTGTAAGCATATTTCACTATTTGATATTAATGAAATGAAGTGTTATTTCTGTTGCATATCTGTATTTTTGCGTTCCAGTTTAAGTTCAGATCAGTGGTATCAAAGTGCTTTTATCTTTCTCTATTTTTATTTGCATTTCCCTAACGAGGTTGGGATATAAGGAGTTAGGGCTTGAATTGGTCGAAACTTTACAAGACTAGCCTCGCAAATACCTACGGCCTCCCATGGCATAAGAGAAGAAAGACGAGGGGGTAGGAGATCCTTTCAAAATATTGCTCCAAGAATCCCTCGAGCGACAGAGAAACATGATGATGGACAACTTTTTCCAGATCCTTCAACGATTACCCAAAGGCAACACATCTTCTTCCAATGACCACTTTGGAAGAACCACACCCTTTAAGGTGCAAGTTAACTTTGACATCCCCATATTTGAAGGTCAGATAGATGCATACATCGTAGATAAATGGTTAAATCTGCTAGAAGATATTTTTTTGTTCATGATTTTTCAAGCCGGGAAAAGATTACTTTTGCACTTCTCAAATCTGCCCCCCACGTCAAGGACTACTAGGAAACCTACTATGAGAAGAATGATGAAAGTACACCCTCATTGTTTTCAGCCACACCGACTTGGAATTCATTTCGATCAAGGAGCAGTACTACCCTGTTGAGAGCTATGAAGATAAATACATAAAGTGGACTACGTTTTGGCGGGGAAGGGACCAAGACGTGACGAAGGTTACCAATGTTTTTTGATGCCAGCCTAAGCTGAATTTACCCATAGTATGCATATAAAATACATAATCTATTTTGTCCCAAGGATTTTAAGTTCCCTACCTAGTTAAACCTTCACAAATTAAGGCTTTAGGCTTATTAATTAAACTTCATGTGGAAACGTTTCATGAGATTAACCCAGAGTCTAAACTTTAATAACTCTTTAATTCCATGCATATTAACCATACCCTCTTAACTCTGGTCTCGGCTTAACTCAACATTAACCACACCATGGTCTCAGAGTTGGTTAACTCGACTTAACATTTTGGTTCATTAATCCCACTTTATTTCTATTATAACTCTCCTAGAATAGAAATATACCATAAACCACTTAACCTTACCTTTCCACCTTTCCACGACCTTTTCACATTTACCGATGCTCACCTTATCATGTTTAACCTTCACCGTTGATTTCACTCCACCAAATCAACAGCTACCACGCGATCTCCATTCTTCCTTCGAAACTCAAACAAATTTAACTTGCGTTGATAAACACAACGGGTCCACTCAGAATATTAACTTGCACGCACTTTTCCACATGATTACCATCCGATCCGTCAACCCATGGACAGTCCTAATCACCGGAACTCAATGAATATTTAACCCCACTATTAAAACTCTCTTTAGGTCTGATTTCCATATTAAACCCCGTGCTTGTCTACATGCGATATGCGTCTGATCACCCTTTCAATAGACAGTCCGATCACTTCTGGACTTCAACTGGATTACGTTATCATTCATAACTTCATTGGGTCCATTTTTCAATTACCACTTACGGTTTTGAGGTCGCAAGAAAACAACTTCCGCCTATGAAAACCGCTTCGTCCTTTTGCCAACATGTGGCTTAATCTCTGCCACTCATCTTCTTGACTCCATTCTACACGACTTAATCTTGGCCACTTATTGAAAACAATCTCGTCCGTTGATCTAGCTGATCCAACGACTCCTGTGCACCTTTACTTCATTCCTTCGCGGCTTTACTTTCTTTTCCTTTACGTGGTTTCTCAAGGTTCTTCTGTGGTTTTGGTTTCCTCCCGGGTTTCTAGTCTTTGGTTGTTCTACAACACAACTCCCTCTTGGGCTTACTCCGTGTACTCTTAGACATTGTCACTCCTGAACTTCACATTGATCCTTCAATCAGATTCAACGACCAAACCACGATCCTTCATACTCCACCTCTCCTCTGTGTTCTGCTCGAACTTCACCTGGATACATATACTATGCAAAAACTCTAATTCACATACAATTCATAACTCCATTAATCAATACACATAAGAGTCTCTCTCTCTCTGGCCTGATTTTCTAATCAGTGGCCTCTGTTTTCCTACTTTCCCGTAGGCTTACAATCAAACCTATCTAACTCTCGAACTAATTCCTAGTTAGCTAACCCTTAACTATGCCTTTTAGGATTACATTTACACAAAAGGATTCTATAACCAATTCTTGGTTTAGATCCATAACTTTCTCAACAAAATCCTAAAATCTCTTCTTTATCTCTAAGGATCCTCTCTAGTTACTCAAAACATGAAACCAATTCCTAATCTAATATTTACAATTGATTCCCAAATCTTTCAACTATCCTAAATCTCTCATGTTCTCCAACATTCGAGAACATTTACAAATATGCCTCACAATACTTAATTAATTCCTATTCCCATTAAAATCACTCAAAAGCCTAAATAATTACATTAATTTAATACGTAGGAAACCAACTTCCTTAAAACACAAGACCCCCTATGTCTACTAAAATACAATGATTTTTCTGATATGAATGCTCCTGCATCATTTTTCATGCCCTTTGCACGAAGTTGGGTATCAAAGGTTTCTGAGCAACATTTGGTACTCAAGTAAAGTGGTTGTCTACACAGATACATCTAGGATGAGATGGAGTTCCTGGACATCTCCTCTCTCAACACAACATACCGATACACAATGAAGATTGAGCATAAATTGAAACAAAAGAAGGGAGACTTTGGATCTGTGAATCTGAAGCAAGATAAAGGCACCTCCAAACCGCAGAGCAAAGGAAAGAGCCAAGGCAGGGTGACCCTAGAAAACCTGTCGAAGGCACAAGAAAATAAAAACACTCCAAAGACAAATAAGTACATGGGAAAATGGTGTGAGTTCCATAAGAGCTTCACTCACAACACAAGTGAGTGTCGGGCCAAGTAGTCATTTGTGTCCAAAGTGAAGGCTTCTAAATCAGACACATGTTCCGACTCTGGTTCATAACCTGACAAGGGGAATGACAAAGGGAAGAAAATCATTGACACAGAGTTTAGTGCCACTGTGGCCACCTCCAAGATGCAAAAGAATGAGCCTGAAGATCTAGAGGAGAGGTAAGGCCTCTTCCACTCACATATGTCGATGAAGGGTTCTCCGCTTTAGTTCATTTTTTACAATGGAAGCAAAAAGAAACACATTTTGGAAGAGATCGTGAAGCGGATGGGTCTACCAACTACAAAACATCCACATCCATACATCGTCGGGTGGCTTCACCAAGGACGAGATCTTTGCATCAGCAAATAGTGTCACCTTCCCTACAACTTAAATCCTTTCATAGATGAGGTACTGTGTGATGTTTCTCCTCTTAAAGTTTGTGATGTATTATAAGGATGACCATACTTGTGGAAGCAAAATGTTGTATATGAGTCTATATCTTGCTCTGTGATTATTACTTTGGGCAATAAGTTGTACAGGATACCGTAGGTAGCCCCACCTACTGCCTATTCACCCTCAGGTCAAGAAGAATATTGTGGCCACAACTTCCAAATATGGCTCGGCCAAACAACAACAACATATGGATATGGTTGTGGAGGAGTATAGGGAAATTTTCGCCTCACCTACGGGGGTACCTCTACACAATCAGGTCAAGCAATCCAACGATATGACCCCGGGTGCACCGCTACCCAATGGACCAACATATCAGCACTATATTATGGAGAACTATGAGCTCAAGAGGTAGATTCAGGAGTTTTTGTAGAAAGGGCACATCAGGCCAAGCTCATCACTTTGTAGGAGCCCAATAGTATTGGTATAGAAGAAGGACGGGACCTGGAGAATCTATATTGACTATCAGGTGCTGAAAAAAATCAATGTCCAGAATAGGTACCCAATCCCATGGATTGATGAACTTATGGACTAGCTCAAGGGGGCCAAATATTTCAGCAATATTGACTTGAAGTCTGGTTATCACCAGGTGCCTATCGAATCCTCCGATGTTTGGAAGACTTCCTTCAAATCCAAGGAGGGCCTTTCCGAATGGTTGGCCATGCCTTTCAGGTTGAAGAATACCCCCGCAACCTTCATGAGATTGATGGATGACATCTTGTGACCCTTCACCAACACTTTTGTGGTGGTGTATTTAGATGACATATTTATTTTTAGCCATAGTTGAGAAGAGCACCTCCACCATATTCAACAAGTCCTCCAAACCTTGTGACAATACAAGTTGTGTGCCAATCTAGAGAAATTCACTTTTGACATGACCCAGGTTCAATATACAGGGTACATCATTGATGAGAAGGGCATGTGTGTGGAACCAACCAAGATACAAGTCATTCGGGATTGGCAAACTCCAACCACCCTAATAAAGATCCGAAGCTTTTTGGGCCTCACCAATTTCTACCCCAGGTTCGCGTTGGGGTTCTCTCATATCACTTGGCCTTTAAGTCAAGTCACCAAGGGCGGAGAAAAAGCGAAGTTATTTTGGTTTGAAACCCAATTGAAGGCATTTTCCGAGTTGAAGCAACACCTCTACTCTGCATCAGTTCTCACACTACCAGACCTACAAAAACCATTTGAGATTGAGACATATGCCTCTGACTATGCTATTGGTGTAGTTCTTACTCAACAGGGCCATCCAATGGCTTACCAAAGGGAGATACTTTCAAACACAGTCTAAAAGTATCCCACCTATGACATTGAAATGTATTCCTTTGTAAAGGCATGTTGTTAATGGAAGCATTACATTCTAGGGAAGGAAACAGTCATCCACATAGACCACCAACCCCTGTGGTTCATACAAACAAGGGAAGTTGTAGAATGATTGTCATCAGAAGTGGTCCACATTCCTGCAACAATTCGATTTAAACATTAAGTACAAGAAGGGAAGCAACAAGAATGTTACAGACTACCTCATCCACCCACTAGTCATGGCTGATCATTGTGCTCAACTCCTGTGGGCACGAGACTTCGGGGTGGCCACATCTTTACTATGGCAATCTAAAATTCGGAAACACATACCAGATACTCTTGGAAGCTAAGAAAGTTCGAAATTTTCACCTCCAGGATACATTGTTATGCCACATGGGACATATCTATGTTCCTTGAAGTGAGCATGCCAAGATGATTTGGGAGGCGCACTATAGTTGTTTCACTAGACATTTCGAAGTAGAAAAAATTGTGGTAGTACTGCAGAAGTATTTTTATTGGACGAACCTTCATTAAGATGTTAGGAGGTACATTAAATCTTGCACTGCCTGCACCATTTCCAAACCAACCATTAAGAAGAAATGCCTATCTAATCCTCTGTCTACTCCTAGTCGACCTTGGGAATCCATCTCCATGGATTACATGTTAGACCTTCCTTCTACTAAGCACGACAATGACTGTGTTTTCATAGTCATCGATAGATTCTCTAAGACAACCATTATGGTAGCCTGCAAGAAGAGTATCACAGCAGATGCCACTACTAAGATCTTCTTTGAGCAAGTATGAGTACACTTTGGGATCCCATAGTCCATTGTCTCATACCGGGACAAAATATTCCTAAGTGCATTTTGGTCAAGTCTCTAGTCAATGTTGGATACCAAACTCACTAAATCCACAGCTTTCCATCCCCATATCGATGGCCAAATAGAAGTCATCGACAGGATGATCGTACACATTTTGCACATGTACAACTCGAAGAATCCACGTACATGTGATGAAATCCTCCCATATGTCCAACACAGCTACAACAGATCTCTCCATGGCTCAATAGGCCACAGTTGCTTTTAGGAACTAGTGGGATTTCAACCATTACATACCATTGATGTGGTCATACTATTTGCAGATACTCAGGCAAATTCGGGTCATGTCCAATCCAAGGCCGACATGGCTAATAGATTCATTGAGCGCATTCAACACATCTGCCAGTAGGTCCATGATATATTGGACGAAGCCAATGCTAAGTACACGTAGCACCATGATCAACATTGCATGTCACACAAGTTCCAGGTGGACAACATAGTTTGGCTACATTTACATAAGGAGTGCCTCGCTAGAATACACCACAAGCTTTGTCCACTCTAATATGGGCCATACACCATCACCAAGATTGTAGGGGACAATGCCTTATAGCTCAACATTCTACCATTCATTGGTTTGCAGCTAGTGTTGACTGTAGACAGCCTTCGACCATACTTTCCACCATTGTTGGACACATCCGACATTGCATAACAACTCACACCAATAGAGCTAAACCCAAAATACATGGAATAGCCCACAAAAGATCAAATCATGGATACATAGCTCAAGAAAATTTTCCAACAAAATATCCAACTATATCAGATTGTAAAAGTTGGCCAACTCTTGCATGAAGGCAAGGGGCTTAATAGGAACCAGGTTCAACAAAAGTTTCTCGAACTCATGGATGCACTCAATGGAATGTGGAACATTGCTTCCTAAGGGGGCATGAATCATCTAGGTGGATATTGGTGGCCACCCACCTATTCCACTTGGAACCCCAACACTATCTCTTTCAGTTTTTCAGTTTCCTTAATTGTAGCTCAATTTACTATTTTTGGAAGGTTTTCGGGTCCTAAACTTTTGGAGCTGTTTTAAGGCCCTAAATGACGTTTTAAGGGAAAATACACAAACCAAAAAGGTCCCAAACCATTACTATAATTTGTTTTTGGCCTTCTCTTCTCTATGAGATATTCGTAAAGAGGTATTATGATAGCCAAACAGAGATTGTATGCCAAAGTTACGACCCCGAGAAGTTGATGTACCAATTTACCTAAACTGAGCCCACAGTTTTGGTGCTTCATCTCCTACGGTTAGGTTTTTGGATGTTTAGGGTTTTCCATTGTTGATCAATAATCAATAGGCCTTTAAGACTCATTCTAACACAATTCAGAGGCATGTAGCCACCACATCTATTCTCAGAGATAAGCTACCATCACCCGAGATAGTTTATTTCCATTCTATTTGTAAGCATATCTCTGTATTTGATATTAATGAAATGAAGTGTTATTTCTACTGCATCCCTGTATTTATGGTTATATCTGTGATTTTTTGCATTCTTATTTAAGTCTGACACATTAATTCTCAGAGATAAGCTACCATCACCCGACATAGTTTATTTAAATTCTTTCTGTAAGCATATTTATGTATTTGATATTAATGAAATGAAGTGTTATTTCTACTACATCTCTATATTTATGGTAATATCTGTGATTTGTTGCATTCTTATTTAAGTTCAATTCAGTGGTATCAGAGCGGCCTGCTCTTTCTCTTTTTTCCTTTGCATGTCCCCAACAAGTTTGGGGTATAAGGAGTTAGGGCTCAAATTGGTCAAACCTCTGCAAGACTAGCCTCGGAAATCTCAACATCCTCCCATGGTGGAAGAGAAGAAAGATGAGGGGGCAAGAGATCCTTTCAAAATATTTCTCGAAGAAGCCCTCAAGCGACAGAGGAATGCGATGATGGACAACTTTGCCCAGATACTTCAGTGACTACCCAAAAGCAATGCATCTTCTTCCTGTAGCCATTCTATCTTTTCTATATTTACTACTATTGTAACCCCTTATTATTATCAGTGCAACCCCCTTATTATATTATTGTGCCCATGTAGCACCCATATTGTTATTAGTGTTCCCTATAGAAGCCCACTATTGTTATTGTTATGCCCTTACATGATTATTGTTATGTCGACTCTGATTATATTATGACCCCTTAGACTCCTATATATAGAAAGGAGGTCTTGTCATTTGTATCATCCAAGAATTGTTCATTTGTGTAATGTAAAGGATATTTCCCCCTCGAATATGCTTATTTTGAAGGCGTTTATCTATCTTTTCTATCTTTTTGTGAGTTGGTTTCATAACAACGCCCTTTAAGGTACAAGTTAACTTTGACATCCTAATATTTGAAGATCATATAGATGAGGACGTTGTAGATAAATGGTTAAATCTGCTAGAAGGATTACTTTTTGTTCATGATTTTTCTAGCTAGGAAAATATTACTTTTTTCACTTCTCAAAGCCGCCCCCCACATCAAGGACTGGTGGCAAACCTACTCTGAAAAGAAGGATGAAAGTAAACCCTAACTATTTTTCACCGCACCCACTTGGAATTCATTCCGAGACACCATCAAGGAGCAGTACTACCCTATTGGGAGCTATGAGGATAAACACATAAAGATGACCATGTTGCGGCAGGGAAGGGACCAAGACGTGCTAGATTTTACCAATGATTTTCATATCCTTCGCACAAAATTGGGTATTAAGGATTCTGGGTGAAATTTGGTACTCAAGCACTGCGATTCTCTACACATGTGTACCCAGGACAAGATGGAGTTCCTGGACATCTCCTCACTCAGCACAGTGTACCAAATTTTTAAACAGAAGAAGTGAGACTTTGGATCTGCAAATCCGAAGCAAGAGAAAGGCACCCCCAAACATCAAAGAAAAGGATATATCCAAGGTAGGGCGACATAGTACAACTTACCGAACCTACAAGAAAAGAATAGCACCCCGAAGACAAAGAAGGACAAGGGAAAATTGTGTGAGTTCCATAAGAGCTCCACTCACAACACAAGTGAGTGTTAGGCCAAGCAGCCATTGGTGGCCGAATTGAAGGCTTCCAAATCAAACACATGTTTAGACTCTGAGTCTAAACTTGATAATGAGAATGAAAAAGGGAAGCAGATCATTGATGCAGAACCTAGTTCCACCGTGGCCATGACCAAGATCTAGAAGAATGAGCCTAAAGATCTAGACAAGGGGGAACACCTCTTCCACTCACAAATGCGGGTGAAGGGTTCTCCGTTGCAGTTCATTGTTGACATCGGGAGCTGAAAGAACCTCATTTTAGTAGAGGTCATGAAGTGGATGGGTCTACTGACTACAACACATCTGAACCAGTACACCCTCGGGTACCTTCACCAAGGACGAGATCTCTATGTCAGCCAACACTGTCGCCTTCCTGACAACATCAAGCCCTTCATAGATGAGGTATTGTGTGATGTTGCTCCTCTTGAAGTTTGTGATTTATTATTAGGACAACCATACTTGTGGAAGCGACATGTTGTATATGAGTCTAAACCTTTCTTTGTGATTATTACTTCGAACAATAAGTTGTACAGGATACTAAAGGTAGCTCCACCTACCATTGTCTCTTTGATCTTTGCAAAGAAATGCAGTGAGATTATTTCATAGACCTGGAAATTTGTTTTCTTTATGATTCGCCCTCAGGGAAAGAAGAATATTGTGGCCACGACTTCCAAGCAGGGCTACTCTACATAGCAGTGGAAGATGGATATGGTTATGGAAGAGTACAAGGACATTTTCTCCACACCTATGGGGGTACCTCTGCACTGTCAGGTCAAGCATTCCATCGATCTAACCCTCGGCACACCGCTACCCAATGAATCGATCTATCAACGCTTTGTTATGGAGAATGATGAGATCAAGAGGCAGATTCAAGAGCAATGGTAGAAAGGGCACATCAGGCCAAGCTCATCTTCATGTTAGAGCACGATTGTATTTATACAGAAGAAGGACGAGACCTAGAGACTTTGTATTAGCTATCGGGCACTGAACAAGATCATTTTCTGAAATATGTACAAATCCCATGAATTGATGACCTTCTAGACCAACCCAAGGGGGCAAAATATTTCGACAATATTGACTTGAAATTCGGTTATCACTAGGTGCCTATCGAACCCTTTGATGTGTGGAATACTGCCTTCAAATCCAAGGAGGGCCTTTTCAAATGGTTGTTCATGCCTTTCGAGTTGATGAATTCCCCTGAAACCTTCATGAGATTGATGGACAACATCTTGCGAGCCTTCACCAATGCATTTGTGGTGGTGTATTTAGATGACATCTTGATTTTCAACCAAAGTTAGGAAGAGCACCTCCACCATATTCGACAGGTCCTCCAAACCCTACAACAACACAAATTGTGTGTCAATCTAGAGAAATGCACTTTTGGCATGACCTAGGTTCAAAATCTGGGGTACATCATTGATGAGAACGATGTGCATGTGGAGCCAACCAAGATCAATAGAGGAAATTATAGCCTAAAAGTGCCCATGAAATTTTCACGTACATAATATGTAAACCAATCAAAATCATTTAAATTTGAAAAGAAGTACATGTAAATGTTTTAGAGGGGAAATAAAAAAACTACTATTTTTAATTGTATTTTTGGCTTATCTCCTTATAGTACTCAAATTTTGAGTGTAAACACTCAATGGATGCATAATTAAATTTCACATCCAACAAATACTCATTATGCATACTTTTGAGAAGATATGAATTGATTAAAATTGAAGATACATTAAAAAAATATGTTGAACACATTTTTTTAATGTATCTTCAATTTCTAACAATGTGGGTCTTCCCAAAAGTATGCATAATGGGTACTCGTTGGATGAAAATTTTAATTCTGCATCTAACGAGTGTCTACACTTGAAATTTGAGTAAACCTATAAGGAGATAAGCCCAAACAACAATAAAAAAATAGTTTTCTTCTTTTCCCTCCAAAATTCATAAGTCTTATTTTATTATTTTGCTATTATTTTGTTATTTTTCCTTATGAAGCCAATTTTAGGCTAAAATTTCCTCTAATGACAAGTCATTAGGGATTGGCCAGCCCTAATCACTCTTACATAGCTCTGAAGCTTTATGGGACTTGCCAATTTCTAGCGCAGGTTCGTGATGGGGTTCTCTCATATCACTTGGCCTTTAAGTCAAGTCACAAAGGGTGCACCGAAAGCAAAGTTATTTTGGTATGAAAACCAACAGAAGACGTTTTTCGAGTTGAATCAATGCCTCTGCTTTGCACTAGTGCTCACATTACTAGGCTTGCAACAACCATTTGAAATTGGGACAATTGCCTCCGAAAATGCTATTGGTGTAGTTCTTACTCAATAGGGGCATCTAGTGGTTTAACAGAGAGACAATTTCAGAAAGAGTCTAAAATTATCCCACCTATGACAAAGAAATGTATTCCATTATGCAGACCTACTATCAATGGAAGAATTACATTCTAGGGAAGGAAACAATCATCCACATAGATCACTGACCCCTACAATTCATACAAAGACAAGGGAAATTACAGAATGATCACCATAAGAAATGGTCCACATACCTACAAAAAATCCATTTGAACATTAAGTACAATATGGGAAGCACCATGCATGTTGCAGACTGCCTCATCCAACCACCATTCATGGCGCTAATCATTGCGCTCGACTTCTGTGGGCACAAGACTTCAAGGTGGCTGCATCTTTACGAGATCGATCGAGAATTCAGCAACACATACCAGACACTCCTGAAAGGTAAGAAAGTTCCAAATTTTCACCTCCATGATACACTTTTATGGCACCTGGGACAAATCTATGTTCTTTCAAGCGAGCATGCCAAGATGATTTGAGAGGCGCAGTATAGTCAGGTCGTTGGACATTTCAGAGTAGATAAAATTGTGGCAGTACTGCAGAAGTATTTTTGTTCGTCGAACCTTCATCACGATGTTGGGAGGTACATTAAATCCTGCATTTCCTGCACCATTATCCAAACCAAACATAAAGAAACAATACCTATATACTCCTCTGTCTACTCCTAGTCGCTCTTGGGAATCCATCTCCATAGATTACATGTCAGGCTTTCCTTCTACTAAGCATAGAAACGACTGTGTTTTTGTGGTCTTCAAGAGATTCTCTAAGATGGTAATTACAGTGGCCTGCAAGAAGAGCATCACAGTAGAGGCCACTACTAAGCTCTTATTGAGTGAATGTGGGTACACTTTAGGATCCCACAGTCCATTGTCTCAAATCGGGGCAGCAGATTCCTAAGTGAATTTTGATCAAGTGTCTGGTCAATGCTAGATATTGAACTCACTAAGTCCATGACTTTCCATCACCAAACTGATGGCCGAAGAAAATTCGTCAACAAGATGATCGTACACGTTCTGTGCATGTACAACTCGAAGCAACCATGCACATGGGATGAAATCATCCCCTATGTACAACACAGCTACAATGGAGGTCTCCACAACTCAACGGGCCATAACCCCTTTTAGGTAGGGTTGGGATTTCAGCCATTATGTCCCATTAATGAGGCCATACCATTTGCAGCTACTCAAGTAGGTTTGGGGCATGTCTAGTCCGAAGCCGACAGGGCTAAGAACTTCATTGTGCGCATTCAACACATCCCCTATAAGGTCCATGATATATTGGGCAGAGACAATGCTAAGTATAGTCAACGCCATGATCAACATCGGGTGTCGTATAAGTTCCAGGTGGGTGACAGAGTTTGGCAACATTTGTAGAAGGATTGCCTCGCTGAACCCCACCTTTGCCCACTCTGATATAGTCCATACACCATCACCCAACGCTGTAGGGGAAAATTCTTTTGAGCTCATCATTCCATTGTTCCTTGGTTTGCACCCAATATTCAATGTAGATCACCTTCGACCATACTTTCCACCATTGTTGGACACATCTGACATTACAAAACAACTCACACCAACAGAGCTAAACCTAAACTGCATAGAATAGGTCACAACTAATTGGATCATGGACATATAGATAAAGAACACTTGCCAGTAGAAGATCCAACTATATCGGGTTGTCAAAGCTAGCCAACTCCTACACAAAGGTAAGTGACTCACCACAAACCATGTTAAGCATAAGTTTCCCCATCTCATGGAGGTACTCAACCCAATGGGGACCATTGCTTCTTAAGAGTGGAGGACTAATCCAGGTGGGTATTGGTGGCCACCCACCTATTCCTCTTAGACCCCCAACACAGTCTCTCTCATTTTTTCAGTTTCCTTAATTGTAGCACAATTTACTATTTGTGGTAGTTTTTCAGGTCCTGAACTTCCGAAGCCATTTTGAGGCACTAAATGACGTTTTTTCAGGAAACCTGAGAGATCAAAATATTTGAAACTAGCCAAGCTATTTTCTTTTTTAATCTCCTCTTTGATATCTTCTAAACGAGATATTACGATAACCAAACAAAGATCGTATGACAAAGTTACGACCCTAGGAAGTCGATGTATCAATTTACCCAAAAGGGGCCCACACTTTTGTCACTTTATCTTCTAGGGTTAGGTTTTTGGATGTTTAGGGTTTTCCATTGTTTCTCAATAATAAATAGGTCTTTTAGCCTCATTGTAACATAGTTCAGAGGCATGTAGCCACCACATCTCTTCTCATAGATAAGATACCATTGCTTGAGATAAAGTTATTTCCATTCTGTTTTTAAGCATATTTCAATATTTGATATTAATGAAATGAAGTGTTATTTCTTCTGCATCTTTGTATTTATGATTATATCTGTGATTTTTTGCAATCATGTTTAAATTCACATCAGTGGTATTAGAGTAGTCTTCTCTTTCTATGTTTTCTTTGCATGTCCCCAACAAGGTTTCCATATAAGGAGTTAGGGCTCGAATTGGTCGAACCTTTGCAAGACCAACCTCGAAAATATCAACGACCTCCCATGGCAGAAGAGAAGAAAGGCAAGGGGGTTGATAAATAAAGTTGACCCCTTAGTAGTTTCACCATTCTTATTCTAATATTGAGTGCCATCAGTCCTCTTGATTTTACTTCTTGTAATGGGTTCTAATTGATGCGGCCCATGTGTTGAATAGGCATATATTTCTCAAACAACTATGGAATAGGAAAACATAATCAATATTTAATCATTGATGCTCATCAAGAAGTTTGGTACTAATCCATGTGTATATTGGTGGCCACCCACCTATTCCACTTGAGCCCCCAACACTGTCTCTTTCAGTTTTTTAGTTTCCTTAATTGTAGCACGGTTTAGTATTTTTGGTAGTTTTTCAGGTCCTGAACTTCCGGAGCCATTTTGAAGCCCTAAATGGCGTTTTTAGACAAAATGGAGAGACAACATTTGTCCCAAACTTGTTGACTAGTTGTTTTTTTGCCTCCTCTTCAAGATATTTGAAACGAGGTATTATGATAGCCAAACAAATATCGTATGCCAAAGTTATGACCTCGAGAAGTTGATGTACCAATTAACCCAAATGGGGCCCACAGGTTTGGCGCTTCATCTCCTAGGGTTATGTTTTTGGATGTTTATGGTTTTCCATTGTTTCTCAATAATAAATAGGCATTTGAGCCTCATTGAAACATCGTTTAGAGGCATGTAGCCACCACATCTCTTCTCAAAGATAAGCTACCATTGCCTGAGATAGTTTATTTCCATTTTTTTTGTAAGCATATTTCAGTATTTGATATTACTGAAATGAAGTGTTATTTCTGTTGCATATCTGTATTTATGGTTATATCTATGATTTGTTGCATTCCTATTTAAGTTCGGATCAGTGGTATCAGAGCGGTCTTTTCTTTCTCTGTTTTTCTTTGCATGTCCCCTATGAGGTTAGGATATAAGGAATTAGGGCTCAAGCTGGTCAAACCTTTGCAAGACCAGCCTCGCAAATCCCGATGACCTCCCATGGAAAAAGAGAATAAATCTCAGGGGGTAGGAGATCCTTTCAAAATCTTGCTCGAAGAAGCCCTCGAGCAACAGAGGAACGCGATTATGGACAATTTTTCCCAGATCCTTCAACGACTACCCAAAGGCGACGTATCTTCTTCCAGCAACTACTCTGGAAGCACCACACCCTTTAAGGTACAAATTAACTTTAACATCCCCATATTTGAAGGTCAAATAGATGCAAATGTTGTAGATAAATGGTTAAATCTGCTAAAAGGATATTTTTTTGTTCATGATTTTTCCAGCCAAGAAAATATTACTTTTTCACTTCTCAAAGCCGCCCCCCACATTAAGGACTGGTGGGAATCCTATTGTAAGAAGAAGGATGAAAATACACCCTCGCTCTTTTCACCCACAGCCACTTGGAATTCATTCTGAGACGCCAATAAGGAAAAGTACTAGCTTATCGAGAGCTATGAGCATAAATACATAAAGTGGACCACGCTGCAGCAAGGAAGGGACCAAGACATGCTGGAGTTTACCAGTGATTTTCATACCCTTCACACGAAGTTGGGTATCAAGGATTCTGAGCAACATTTGGTAATCAAGTACCGTGGATTTCTACACAAATACATATGGGATGAGATGGAGTTCATCAACATCTCATCACTTGGCACGGCGTACCAATACGATGTCAAGATTGAGCAGAAATTTAAACAGAATAAGTGAGACTTTAGATCTATGAATCTAAAGCAAGGAAAGGGCACCCCCAAACTAGAAAACAAAGGAAAAATCCAAGGTGGGGTGACCCAGGATAACTTGTTGAAGCCGCAAGAAAATAATAACACCCTGAAGAAAAATAAGGACATAGGGAAAGGGTGTGAGTTCCATAATATCTCCACTCACAACACAAGTAAGTGTCGGGCCAAGCAGTCATTGGTGGTCGAACTAAAGGCTTTCGAATCTAACACATGTTTCGACTCTGAGTTAGAACCTGACAATAGGAATGACAAAGGGAATTAGATCATTTATGTGGATCCCATTGCCACCTTGGCCACTACAAAGATCTAGAAGAATGATCCTAAAGATACAGAGGAGGGGGAACACCACTTCCACTCACATATGTGGTTGAAGGGTTCTCCACTACAATTCATTGTCGACAACAGGAGCCAAAACAACCTCATTTCTATAGATATTATGAAGCAGATGGGTCTACCGACTACAACACATTCATAGTCGTACACCATCGGGTGGCTTTGCCAAGGACGAGATCTTTGTGTCAGCCAAAAGTGTCACCTTCCCTACAGCATAAAGCCCTTCACGGATGAGGTATTGTGTGATGTTACTCCCCTTGAAGTTTGTGATGTATTTTTAGGACAACCATACTTATGGAAGAAGCATGTTGTATATGAGTGTAGACCTTGCTCTATGATTATTACTTTTGGAAATAAGTTGTACAAGATACCAGAGGTAGCCCCGCCTACCGCCATTTCTTTGATCTCTGCAATAGAATGTAGTAAGATCATTTCATAGACTAGGAAATTTGTTTTCCTTGTGATTTGCCCTCATGGCAAGAAGAATATTGTGGCCACGGCTTCCAAACCAGGCTCCTCCACACAATAGCAGTTGTAATAGCCCTGATGAAAATTCCATGTAATAAAAGTAAATAAAGGAAAAATAGTAACCATGATTGATGGGACACTTATTCCAAGACGAATGTTGAGAAACATCCTAGTGATGGGGATCACTTGTGATTGTTTATGGCTTAGGAAATTGTCAAAGGAAATGGCTAAGGCTTTGGAAAGGAAAAAATTACATTTTTGGCACATATATTTATGAAAATAATGGAAATTAGGAGAAAAATGAGGTGAAAGGTCACAAGTTGCACGTGAGGAGGAAATTGAAGAAAAATAATGGAAAATGAAGAAAATAGAGGCCTCATTCATAAAAAGGCTTCTGAGGATCAGTTGGTAACCTTTTGATAGTTTAGTTTTGGAGCTCTCCCATTATTCTCTCTCTCTCATACTCTTGGAGACTTAGAGTTTTATTGGAGCATTGTTGGTGGGTGTGGCATACCTTGATTCTTGGAGCAAGAAGGAAAAGGAAGAGTAGGAAAGCATGAGAGGGCATCAAGATCAACAACTACATCAGATTTTATTGTAGGTACCGAGTTGCATGTATGTTTCCTTCACTAGTTTTGGCATGCATGGCATATGCATGTGGATTCATGGTCATGATATGTCATTGGCATGGAGGATTGCCTGGATTGACAGTGGATTGCCTAACCTTTGAATTTCTTGGATCTCCATGGTGATTGTGGATTTACTTTCATTGTTTGCTTTTGGTTGGTTCTATTGACGGTGCTGGACCCGCCAACATGTCATGGATCTCCGTGGTAAGAAGTCCCAACTAGACCTCAGACCGTTTGGTGTAGGAGTCGCAGCAGTGGATCATACAGTATCACCTTCACCGCGATTGTGCACAGAGGCAAGTAAGATGTCCCTGTTGGTAGCAAGGGTGTGGCATATGCAGCAAGTCAAGGAAGGTGCATGAATGGGTCTAACACATGGAGGGTGAAGTGAGTGCACCCCTTGGAAACCTGTGAAAGCACGGAGTTAAGAAGGGAACACACAAGAAAAGATGCATCACAAAATGGAAGGAAAATAAGCTAGCAATCCAAAGTGATGGTTAAACCAACAACACATTTTAGTAAGATTCATACATACTTATATAGGAAATTCGTACATGCATGCGTAAGAAAATAGATACATATATCATTTAGAATAAACAAGATAGCTGAAATAAAATATGAAATATGCATGAAACATGTTGGCTCTATTATATTAAGAAGTTAAAGTTCCAATGATACAATACAACCATGACCAACCACTAGTTCCAATAGCGGAATGTTACAGTCATTGCCACCTGCTCCTCCCAAGAGATATACTAGCTCTACACAATGGAGAAGCCAAGGCTTGTTACAATACTCTCCAAGCTTTCTCTAAGATACTCCTATTCTGAATCTTGGCTGACCAAAAGCCTCTATAATGAGTTATGAGGGACTATATATAGCAAAGGGTGGGGTGGTCCTTGACATTCCGCTTTGGGACTGTTCATCTACCCTCATGACTCTTCATCTACTCTATGACTATTACATCCAACTATTGGCACTTGAACTTCCACTTGACAAGACGTTACATACAATCTACAAATGTACCCATGTGAGACAAAATAGGCTTGAGAAAGCCATGAAATACATCACTATGGTTCAAAAAACTGTGGGAAGACCAGCTCTTTGACATCCTCATGATGGTCGACGGTGGCGAATTGATGCCAAGCTTGGCAGTCCACGATGGTGTCCATGTACTCTGTGGTGACATCTTTATGGAAACAAAATATTGCCTCCATTGCATCCATGTAAACTACCCAACTCGTCTAATAACATGTGCATCATTTTCCATAGTGTGGTTGGACCAATGACATACTGATGCATGGTGTCTGCATTGATCACCAAGTCTGATATGGTGGCTATCCGCATCAACTCATCAAAGTACAAGTCAAGATCCAATCAGAATTGTGCCTTCGTCTTTGCCTCAATGAGCGTCCCATTAGATCGCATGTGCATGCACAACAACATCCATGCTCCTGAATACCCATGCATGGGAAGACTGCAAACTAGTGATGAGCTGCAGGAGATCTTCATATTTTCAAATTTGACTCTAGATGTGTGCCTTCAGCTCGACCGCTTTGGGCTTCATCATCTTAGGAAAGTATAACGAGGCTCCCTTGTATCTCATTTTACATGTTTACATTTAGTTAAGGGCAGTATGCACGTTTGACAAGATACGTGCTCTCCTAGCACATCATTGTTACCAACTATTGAGATGGACAACTGCCTTATGCACAGTACCAAACTTGGAATACAATGCCTGCATGAATATCTCAAGGGATGATACTTCATCTAGTATCGCTTTCTTCAATTATTTTGGGCAAATGCTGTAACATGTTCTCTTTCCTACTTGGTTATCTGTAACTCAGTCATTCACTCGTTCTTTGTTATCAAGAAGCAAACACTCGAGCTAGTGTCTTTGGCATACGCTCTGGTAGCATCAGCTAATGTTGTTGGATGCTTGTGCAAGTCAGACACAATCACTCATTCTTCAAACAACACAGGAGATGTGTTGTCATCTGAAGTAGACAATATGCGTGATTTCACAACTCCTTGGTCACTTGGGACTTGCTCTAATTCCAGATCTAATGAAGCTGTTGGGTCGACCTCTTGGTGGTAAGGCATGAGGTCGATGTCTTGCTGTAAATCTTGATGCTCCATATCTATATCCATTTGCTCAAGTGCTTGTTCAATCTCTTGAGAGAAATATTGCTTCTGTGATTTCTCACCCTGTCTTCTTGGTGCCAGTTGTTCGGATGAGTCTACTACATGTATGGGCACAGTTTAATTTGTCTGTACATGTTGCACCCCTGCTATACATGTTCTTATTTTGCTTTCTTCTCCTTTCTGCACGGCTCCTACTCCTTTTGAAGTTGCTCCTTCAAATCATGCAAATCCTTCATTGTTTCCTCCATCCTCTGTTTTTCTTTATGCCTTTGCACAGTCCTCCTGTCGTGTTGTTGCTTCTTCTCCTCTATTGAAAAAGATTCTTTTTGCACAAGTGGGCATGTTGTGAACTTGCAACTTTGTTCTGCCTCTGCGCTGTCAACAATCTTTCTCTTGCCTTTGTCGTGCGCTAATATGTTTACCTCTACTACTGCTACTACTCGTGCTCTCCTAGATGTTGTTTCGCTAACCATTCCACAATGATGCCGAATGGTTCATTGGGCTTGGAGAAGCTATAAAAATATCTCCATGGGTTTTCTTCCACCCAATGACATGCCCCATGGATCCACTGAAACTGTACTCTCGTGCAATGATCTTTCACAATACAATGCAGGTCATACGGTTTGAAGCTTCAGACATCAAAAGGATATTTCTTGATCTCCTTTGTTTCGACATCTACATGTTTGATGTTCTATATCTCGTACAACCTGATCCACAATGAAAGAGTGGGCCAAGGTGCCTTCTTCTTCGGGTGCAGCCTAGCTGAAAGTCCTGCCGAGATATGGTTTGATACTTATTGCAATGATGAGCTTGTCCATGGAACACTTCAGCAAAACATGCGGAGGCTTCTCTACATTGTACATCCATATGAAGGTGTCGGACAGTGAGGTATACCAATCCACAATGTCAATCAGTGCCTCCATTATTGCCTTCAACATGCAAGGTGGATCCTGCTCAAATATCATCTTGTACACCAGGGTGACAAAGTGATCTGACAGTTGTGTGATGACTCCTATGAAGCTGCATACGGAAAACAATTTACAATAAGTATTGACAGAGGTCTCCACCGATGTCCATGCCCACTTCAAGCCTGGGAACTCCTAATGGGCATAGATTGCATCCAAGATGTAAGCGGACATGTAGATTTATTCTTGTTGATCTTTGGGCAACTGTCGGGCTTCAAATACTTGTTCCTTCAGCCTGTGAGCCAACATGTCGGACCAATTGCATGTTTTTCCTTCACTAGCTAGTTGGTCCAACGCGATCACCCAACTCTGTGAGAAGGTCTCTGCATTTGCTTGGCCAAACAAGTGACATGAAAATATGACCAAGTACTGATACGCCTTCTGTAGTATTTTTGTCTTGTAAATCTAGTTGGGTGTTATCCTGAATTTGGCTGGCTCCTTTACCCAATTCTTCAAGATATCCCTAGAGTTGGAATTGCTACTGGGTATGTTGAAGGGTGTCCCCATGGTGTACATCTGTTGATAATCCTATGCCTTGAGAGTAGCAATCTCAGTCCTGCTGACACTGTTCAATTTCATCGTCTCGTGATGAGTGTGCGAGACAATCTAATGTATCATGTCCGCACATGGGAATGTGGGATACCTGCATGAAATCTAGTACAAGATGTACTTGTGAATGTTCACATAGAATTGGAGGTCTTTGAGGTCTTCCCCAAATGTGCCTGAGAATGCATCATTGACCTCTGGTCATTTCAACTTGATGTCTTTGTCTACGATCAGCTTGGTGTCTTCATAATTTTCATTGGAAGGCCCGGAGACTAACTGTCAGAACTGTGCAAAAGGAATTCCAGATTGTCAGGAGGCTGGTTGACTACTGGAATTGCACAGTGCATAATCCAGACTAGCCTTTTGGGTGTTGAGATTGTGCAATGCGCAATTTCAGCTGGCAAGTGATGCAGGCCTAGGGACTGCATTGCGCAATTTTCTGGGCCCGCTGTCACTACCTCACAGAATTGCACAAGGCAAGACTGGAGGACAATGACTAGCCAGAATTATGCATTTTTTGGGAGGAAGGTAGAGACTTCCATCTCAGAATTGCGTAATGCTGTCTTGGTGAGGCAAACTCCGAGCTAAGGTTGCCCAGACCTGCCGACGGGCAACTGAAAGAAAATGAAGATGTGAATGCATGGTGATACTGATTGTAAGTAGGAGTGAAGATCATGCATGCAAATAGTGAATTCAAGATTCATAAAATGAAACAACATGCGTGTGTGTGAAATGAGTCGGTGAATCGGTGACTGTTCATGCAAAACAATGTCATGCATGCGACAACAATCAGATTATAACAAAAACTAAAACAGTGTTGGTACAAGCTAACATGCATGCAAATGACAACAAAAGTTAACAGAAACCAAACAGACAACACTCACACAAGCCAAAACACAAAAAGTGATAGAAATGCTGCAAAAGGAAAGTAAAGCGGACTTAACCAAAAATAGTTGAGCTAGATGTGTCAAAGACTCCTGGATGTGCTTTGGGATTTCAGAGCTCTAAGATTAACATGAAGAATGAGTTCTGAAGCATCAAATAAATAAGTTTGAGGTTCATGACACTCATGACACAAATCTAGGAAAAAGTGACACTTGGAGGAAAGTTTCTAAAACGATCTTTGCATGTAACCTCGAGCTGCTACAAGTAGCTCCCTAAAATCTAGGGATGCTTTTTTGCATGTTTCTTTTTGCTATTTCAGGAAAAAGAAGCCCATGCATGCAAGTCAAGTTTTCTCAGTCCCTGGTGGAACCAGTTAACTTTAGGGCACATGCAACAACGTAGTTAACTAAGGGGAAATTTTGCGCAATTTCTAGGAGGAAGATGGGCTAGTTGTCGAGAGGGATTGTGCAATTTCTGGGACGAGCAACTGACTGATGCCCAGAATTGTGCTATTTATGGGTTGAGCTTTCCTTCTAGGCCAAATTGTGAAGTTTTCGTTGGGAAGATTGTCTGACAGGATTGAATAGTTTCTGAGCCCAGCGGGTTGACAGTCAAATTTGCGCAATTTCTAGAGGGAAGATTGGTTCCCCTCTAGAATTGTGCAATTTCATGAGGGAGCTACTCAGCCAGAAGCTAGACCAAGTCTGGGGAAGCAGCCTATGGGGGGAGTGGAGCAAGCTATCATGCACAGGCTGGCAAGCTGCTAGAAAACCAATGAAGCTCATGTAGTTGACAATGCAAGACATGCTTCTAAGGATGGTTGGTAGGGAGGCTCCAAAACGAAGCTAAGGCAAAATTTTGCAGGGTGGTTATAGTCACTACAACACTTGGCGACACATTGGTAGAACTCCAACTCTCTAAATGGACCTTGTTCATGAAAAACAAGTCTAACACCTCCGGAAGTATTTTTTAGTTCTTCGTTCATCTTGGTTTCCACACTTGCTTTATTGCAAGATGTAGCACCTTCCAAGCTCTTGGTCAATCGACACACATTCCAAGCCAAGTCAGCATAGTTGTTTCCATTAGGGATAAGGAGTATATTGGTGCACAAGCAGTATAGTTTTCAGAGTTTTAGATTCATCTCTGGTGTTACTTCGTTGCTAACAGGCCTGGACAGTACCCCGGCAGAGTCACACAGGAACACAAGCATCGCTCTGCTGCCAGTGAACCTGGTTAGTACCCTAGCGGAGTTACTTGCATCACCTCTCTGCACAGGAAATACTTCTCTTCTTTCACCTTATTCATTTTTCATTTTTTTCGAAATTTTTTTCTTTTCATTTTTTTATTTTTCATTTTCATCATTGTGCATAGCACTTATTCATTTAAGAGGTGGAAGAGGGATCCCGACTTATTGAGAGCATAAGAGGTTGTTCCTTCAGAGAAGTAGTTTATATATACCTATGATGTTCTTGTTAAGGTTCCCCCCCTCACCTTAATCTACTTGACTGAGCTGACAAGGGTTAACCCAAAAACAACTAACTAGAGCATGTGACACTAGTTAGCATGCAAGTGTTGTGTTTTCACCAAGGTTCACTTCAAACAGTAAGTATTTTCCATCGATGTATCATAGACCAAAGATAACAAGTTCTTCATAAAGAGTTAGGATGACAGATAACCAAGTATCGATAACTTCACAAGTCCTCTTTTACTTTACCCAGCTTGTTTCAAGAGTTGCACACAGTTTCATGTGAAACTAACCTACGAACATAAACCAGCAAACAAACAAAAAACAAAGCAAAAGCAAAAGTAAATGTGAAAGCAAAACGAGTAAGAAAACAAGAAGGAAAACAAACAAACATGCAAACAAACTAAGCAAACATGCGTGCAAGAAAACAAACCAAAAGAAAACACTACTCCTACTCCTAAGCTAACGCTGCATGGGCCTGATCACAAGAAGTGATACTTCCAATGTAGCCATCAGCGCATTGATCGACCCATGTTGGTGAAGGCATGGTTCATGAACAACACAACTGTGCGAACCAACAAACAAGAAAGATATAATAATGAAGACAAACACACTTCAGGTTTAAATGTGTTCACAGAACATAAGTGAGTGAAAGTACATGACATGCAATCCTTGGACTTATCATGGTGTTGTGTGACACTGCATGAATTTTTTAAGCATATGCATACTCTTGAATGTGACATGCAAGCAAACAAAAGAAATAAATACAATTTTCATCGTGCACGTGTGATTTCTATGTAAGATTCTTCCAATGCATGAGCGATGGGATCGTGTAGTTCGAATTGAGGAAGTAAAATCTGAGTGTTAGATTGTTCTTCAGTGCATACTTATGAGTGATGAGGAGCCTCGGGTGCTTCAACAATTCCTGATCAAAAGTGAAACTAGCCTCAGGACAGCGAGGGCCTGACATAACCATCATCTCGGGCTGAAGTGCCTCAACAGTCTGTGTAGTTTTGACTTCGTCAATAGATAGATCATCATAAATAGGTAGCTTCGAAAAATAAATTGTAATAGAACCATTACCATGATCGAATATGGGAGTAAATAGGTCACAACAGCTACGATCAGAAAAATCAATGATTTCATTGGCATCCTCATGATTTGATGAATCAAATAGCAGGGTAGATGAGAAGTGAAAATATTCACCCTTTGTGTTCCCAAAAAAAGAAGATAAAAAATCAAGTGGATTTTCAATGAATAATTGGTCCTCTCCATTGTCGGATGATGGACTGATACCTGGTGTGTTCTACAAATGATCAAAAATGGGTGCATCCATAGATGGAGATACATATGCAAAATCATGGATGGACGAATCACCAAAGATGTCAAGAAAAAATGGAGGCTTAGACAGAAGGGAGTCATCCTTCGTTGAGGATTGATGCTCAAGCTCCCAATCATACTCTTCATGAATGACAGCACAAGTTGGTTTTGCAACACCAACTCCGTCGACAACTTGATCCTCATTCACAACAAGTATAGAGTCCGGAATAGAAGAACACAAGACAGTGCAATCCAAAGGATCAATAGAAAACGAAGGTGGAGATTGAGGTAAAGCAGTTATTGTTATGCTCTCGCATTGTTTATTTTTCTGTGTTTTAGAATTCGTATGCAGGTAATTTCTCTATGGGGTTAAAACCTACAATTGGTATCAGAGCTATTTTTGGTTTCAAGGGGACGCCTTTGTTGCTGAGGGGTTTTTCTCGGGCCTATGGCAAACCCTGTTCAGTGGGAGATCTGCGAGATCGATTTTGGTGGTGAAAGAATATGGCAAGTGGTGGAAAGATAGAGATAAAGAAATTTAATGGTCAGAGTTTTGAGTTGTGGAAACTCAAGATGGAGGATCCGTTGGTGGATAAAGACCAATGGATCACGATAGATCCAGGTACTAAACCAACGGGAGTGACCGATGAAGAATGGAAGAAGTTGGATCGGAAGGCAAAGATCACAATATGATTGTGTGTCTTAGATTCAGTATTGCTGAATGTATTGGGAGAAGCTACAACAAAGGCTTTGTGGGACAAGTTAGGGACTTTGTACCAATCTAAGTCTTTAGTAAATAAACTATTCCTGTGGAAAAAGCTGTGTAACCTGAGGATTAAAGATGGAGACTCGGTAACAGAGCATCTGAATGCATTTAATACTGTGGTAAGTTAGTTAGCATCTGTTGATATTAAAATTTTAGATGAAGATAAGTGAATCAGTTTGTTGTGTTCTCTACCAGATTCGTGGGATAGTCTGGTTATTGGAATAGGTAGCAATGCAACTGCCTTGCATTTTGATGAAATAGTCTCATCCTTGCTGACGGAGAAGATGAGACGGAAAATTTTGGAGAGTCGGAATGGTGATGCCTTGTCTGTACGAGGATGGTCCCAGAAAAGAAACAAAAATAAGTCATCGAGTGGGAGATCTAAATCTCCATGAAAACCTGTAAAGGTGGTGTGCTGGAAATGTGGAAAGGAAGGGCACTTCAAAAGGCACTGTAAATCTAAAGCTCCTAATAAAGGAAAGGGATTTGATGATGCTCCTTCTACAAAGAAAAAAACCACCTCAGATGAAGGTGGGGATGTGTACTTGGCTTCTTCAAGTACACATGTAGATCATGAGGCATGGTTGATTGACTCAGGTGCATCCTTTCACTTCACTCCCCATAGAGAGTGGTTCTGCGAGTATGAGAAATATGATGGTGGTGATGTCTTCTTGGGGGATGACAGGAAGGCTAGAATCATTCGTCGCGGAAAATTAAAGTTGAAGTTGCAAGGTGGAAGGGTTAGAACACTTCCGGATGTTCTACATATTCCTGCATTGGCCAGAAATCTGATTTATGTAAGCAAGCTAGATGATGTAGGTGTAAAAACAGTGTTCGAGAAGGATACTTGCAAGATGGTTCAGGGAGCACTGGTATTGATGTGGAGAGTTCAGACTAGAAAACTATACAAGTTGCAAGGTAGCACTGTTGTTGATGGGTGCAACAGGTCTGTGGTTCCTGAAAGTGGAGCAGAAAATCTAGTCATCTCTAGAGAGAAGACCATGCTATGGCATCAAAGGCTTGGACATATTGGAGAGAAGGGCCTTCGAATACTTCATGGTAAAGGAATGGTAGAAGATATGAGTAATAGCTCTCTGGATTTTGATTTCTGTGAAAATTGTGTATATGGGAAGCAGAATCGGGTGAGTTTTCCCTCTGGAAGTAAGAGGATGAAACAGATATTAGAGCTTGTGCACAGTGATGTGTTTGGACCTGTGAAGGTTCCATCACTGGGTAAGTTTGCATACTATGGATCATTTATAGATGACTTCTCAAGGAATACATGCATATATTTCCTTAAAAAGAAATCTAAAGTCTTTGACAGGTTTAAAGAATTCAAGGCTCTAGTGGAAAACCAGACAAAGAAGAAGATAAAGGTGTTGAGGACAGATAATGGTGGAGAGTTTTGCAGTAAGGAATTTGAA